>JAZDUH010000086.1:0-47500 GCA_036419115.1 Scarus forsteni
AGAACGTCCACCTGCAGTAGCCTGGATGGTAGCTATCGCGAGATTAGAGCAGCAGAACAAACTTAGAAAAACAAAGAGTTTATTTTAGATTTCTTGTACACCTGTCTTAAAATGTGAGGGATACTGGAGCTTGGTTGGGGTTGTGGGATGGCTCACAGCGGGCTTCCCTTATTTTCAAAGACAAAACTTGAAAGGTAAGCTTTCTCTTAAAGTCTCTGTCCCCTGAAAATGTGAGTATGTGAAACAAAGACCAGGAGACCAATATTAGTCATTCGACTGATGCACCTTTGTAAATGCGTCCCAGTCCTCTGTAGTCCATCTGGTCAGAGCAGTTGAAGACCACCACGTATTTCCCCAGACAGCGGCCCATGTCTTTGGTGGTCTCTGTTTTACCTGGGGAAACAACCAGCCACAAACACAACCAATCAAAAATGGGCTTAATCAAAGAAAGACAGGTGTTACTGGTGAGGTGAACTGTGTTACCTGTTCCTGCTGGACCAGCTGGAGCTCCGCCCATACTCATCCCCAGAGCCTGAGACAGAGTGATGTAACACCTGGACACAATTAGAGGAGATTTCATATTCAGTTCCGTAGTGTAGTCGAGGCTCAGGTGATGTTCCAGGTGTGCTTACCTGTCTGTCAGCGGTGTGATAACCAGCCGGTCTGTGCAGCCTAGGTATTCGTTACAGTAGCTGAACTCAACATCTGTGATCTGGATCACACACCTGTCTGCCTCCTCCAAGAAATAAAATCTTGACTGTTTCTGCCACTCAAAGTCTGCCACGGACCGAACGTTCAGATGCACCTGAGTGAGAGACCAGAGGATTATGGGAGAAGTGCCTTCAATACCATCACAGTGTGTTATCCCGCTTCCTTTCCACCCACCAGCTCGTCAAAGATGTCCCTCTGGTGGACGTGGATGGTGATGAGTGTCTCATATTTAGTCCTCTCGTTCCTGCTCAGGTCTCTGGTCGTCATGTCGATAAGCTCATTGAGGAGGTCCAGGAACTTCTGATTGGTTGTCTGCATGACCTGTAGACCAATCAGACAAAGAACGGCCATGAGAGGAGAGGATCTACATGACACATCCCTTTGCTCCAAATACTTTTCAGTTCGGTTTGGTCGCTTCTTCCAAAAACACCTGTTGTCATTTCAAAATACAACTTTTTTAACATCATCATCAATGATAAGGTACTTTCAAGAAGAAGAGTTTGATAAAATAAAGAGCTTGAATAAAATAATGGCGTCTTAAAGCTTCAATATTTTCTTGTGGGGTTTTAACCATTACTCCAACAGCAAATCACAGCCACAGCCTGCTTCCTTTGATCAAAACATTATTTCAAATACACCTTCAGGAGCTAGACCTGTGAGAGCCTGTGGTTTGCTGGGTTTGAGCCCAGCTGCATCAACACCAGTACAACCAGTCGTAAACACAAACACAAGGCTGAGGCTGAGTTTCCATCAAATGCTGCCATGCTTGATTGCCTCTTTCTAATTCGTAGCATAACTTCAGAATGCAATAGTTTGAGACTCCTGGAAATGAATGGGCAGTAAAACATAGATGTAGATGCACCTTCTTATCTGTCTTGCTGAGGACAAGTGCATCCTCTGCGTCCCTGGTCCAGATCATCTGGATTCCCAGCAGGCCAACCTGAGCTGGAAAGGCAGACTGAAACTCCAGCAGCTTCAGACCAGGTTCGCTGATGGCCAGGTGCGCCTGTCGGATGATAGCATGAAGGGTCTGCCTCACGCCCAGCAGCAACTGCCCCAACCACTCCTCCACATTCCCCTGGAGAAAGAAGTCCAATGAATAAACCCACTGAAAGCTTAATGAGTCAATGGTGTTACTTATGATGTGTGTTCCATGTTGTGATTTACACCATAAATATTAAATAAATTATTATTCACAAAAATCACATTTTTGGTCATGGCGGTTTTGCGCTGATCTAGATTATTCCCACAAACCAATCATTTGTTCCCTGTTTCAAACCAGACATTTCCTGAAAATGTCATCAAAATCCATCCATTACTTAATGAGTTATGTTGCTAAAAGAGAAAAAAAACAAACAGACACCGGCAATAACATAACCCCCCTGGCATAGGTAAACATTTGGTAAGAGCTGTTTCAGTAGAGTCCAAGTTTGTGGGACTTTAAGATGTATTTCTACCCCAGTAAGGCAACCAAAAGTGTGTCTGCAAAGCCAGTGGGTAATGAAGACAAAGGCATCAAAACTTCTTTTAAACAGAGGGCAAAATACAAAAACAAAGAAGAATTAGTGGACCACATGAGTCACCTAGGTATGCTAAGCAGACATGCCAGGTAAATAGCCAGCAATGTCAAGATTTATTATATGGTCAATTGATCTAAAGAGCTCCTGGTTTGCCCTGATCAGACCTGATTTTTACAAGATATGTTTTTTAGAATGAGACCAACGCTCTTTGCAGATGACAGCACTTTATCTCCACATACAGACACATACCAAGACCAAACTTTGTGGAGATGTTGTTTCTTTAAGAAAGTGAGCACTGTTGATTGTAAATTGAAAGCACATGGCAGTAAACACATGCTGCTATGTAATGGGACCAGTCTGGACACACCATTTATTTAAGATGCCTTATGCTGGATTTGCTGTTGTTGTGTAGCTTGGTCTGGAGAGGCTTGGGCTGGGGACCGGTGGGAGCTTGGTTCATACTTGGAAGTTGGTTTGGTAGCTGGGGAGATGCAGGCTGATCTCCTGGGGCACTGTCGCAGTTGATAACGCAGCTGAAAAGGGTTGGTGTCCCTTGCCTCAGGAGCCTCAGGGTATAGGGTTTGCAGTTTTGTGCCCTCAAACGTCATTCATTGCACACAAGCATCTATGACTGAAGTAGGGTCGACGTTGCTGGTTTTGCAGATGAGTCATCAGGAATGGTGAATGGCATAGTGCTAAAAAAGGCATGTGCTCCCACGCTGGAGCTGGATTAACTGATGTTTACTGCCGTTAATTGTCCCTCAGTATTGACTTCTCCATCTTTTACAGATTTGCATACATTTGGATGCTACTGATCCAGGAATGGGAGAACTTCTGAGTCACATGTCTTGCCTAATGACTCACCAAAATGCAATGATAGGATACGCTGGAATCCCCAATTCTACGATTGAAAGGTGACTGGCTCTGCAGACCAACTGACCCACTGCCAACCCAAAGTCCCTGTGAGGACAGCTAATCAAGTTTCAGTGTGTACCTGTGCCTGGACTGGCTGACTCAGATCCACTGTTTCTCCCTCCTGAGACTGAAAACTGATGATCTGGTCATAGATTTTCTCATTGAAAATCACTCTGTTGACGTTGTCGAAGAGACTGAGCAGATGAGCCTGAGAGGCGGAAACAAAAAGATCATACTCAAAACATTCAAGAGGCACAAAACAGGTAAAGTCATTGCATCACAAGTCACTGGCCAGATTTGACACAAGATGACAGACAATGGCAAGTTTGAGCCATAAAGAACATCAGCAACATCATACCTGTATGGTGTGTGAGTCTGATGCTTGTCCCAGGATCTCCAGCAAAGCGGGATCAGACACGAAGAAAAAACGAGGAAACACCAATCGCTTCTTCTCAAGGTAACCAGACAGAGACTTCTGACAGAGCTCAAGCTGCTCTAGAACGTGAGGGAGCAACTGCAGGATGAAGAGGAAATACAGAACTGAATCAGCATGAAGAAACTCTCTGCCTTCAGATTTAACTCAAAACCATGCACAAGGATGTGAACACTATTTCAGGCATGCATGAACACCAAAAGAGTGTCCCTCTCTTCCTTTCAGTCTTTGAGGAAATGCTGACATGATATTGTTTTTGTGTTTAAATGCCACAGGGAGAAACAGGAGACCAGGCAGCAGATGTGACAAACTTGATTAAAACTTGTCAGTGCGATGTTAAGGCTTTTTCTGTGGCTGAAATTGCCATCCATTGGCTCCATATTGAATGGAAGTGCCATCAACTACATCCTAACTCATGAATTAGAAGCTTGGACTGGACATTTGACATTTGACTGATGCTCTGAGGCTCGTTGGCAGCACCTGGCTGAGCGTCTCATCGCCAACACAGCACTGAACCACATTAGGAATCTCATGTGCTCGCTGCATGATCCTCTGCCACGACTTGTCAATGTTCTGGAAACGTTTGGCCTCCTGGAAAGGACAAAGACAATGTTTAATTTGCTAAGTATGATATGGCTAAAACACACAAAGTGGACTATGTCATGGACGTTTGTGACCTGTGGAAGCTGCTTGGCGATGTCTCCACCAACAAACACCGCCTCCAGGTAGATCCAGAGATTCTGAACTGACAGCCACTTCTCAATGATCTCTGAGGTGTTGGAGAGTTTCTGAACCCACAGCTGGATGGTCGGCTTGAAGGGAGCATTGTACCTTTAACAGAAAGCAGAAGCTTAATCCTTCCTTACTTTGCATCCTTGCTTTCCTCCCTTCCCTCGGCTCTTCTCTTCTCACCGATTGCTCAGCAGTGATGTCAGCACCATCAGACTGTCCTCCATCATGGTCATCTTCTCCGCTGTGTCGGCACCTTTCAGCAGCAGTTCTCCTCTGGTCCTGAAGGAGGCGAAGGTGAGCGTGTGGCTGCTCCACTCCGCTATGACGTCTTTGAGTTTGGCTTCGATGTCACGTTCCTTCACAGCGCTGATACACACATCCTGAAATAAAGAAACTTTTTAAAATCTGGAAAAAGATCACACTTCTTGACTAACTTTTGACTTGTTTTCTTAAAGGGATAGTTCAGTATGTTTGAAGCGTTATTGTATGAGCTCCATATGGTCACTAAGGACATTAGATACAGTTGAAAGTTCTATCCCTCAGTAAGCCACAGTCTGTTACCATCAGAGATGAAAAAAAAGATGCTAACTGGAAAGTACTGTACCAAATACAAAGGGTATTTTCTCCGCCTTAAATCAAAAAGTAATACCACAGTTTAAGAGGACGCTACATATGATCCCATATGATGATGTATCCCTCCGCTAAATCACTGTGTATGTCTCTCTCTCTCACCCACACACACACACACGCAACGATTACTGTGTATTTGCCTGTAATATATTTACATATATATACAGAGAGAGAGATGTATAGATCTGTACACACAATCTGTCAGGTAACAGGTAACGAGAGATGCATTTGCTATACGATGTAACCGCATGTCCTCATTACGCAGAGGAATACGGTGAAAGCTGAGTTCACATCTGTTTCTGCATCAAGGGAGGCATCACAAAAACCCATCTCAGAAATATTTGTCTTATAATGTGCTTTTAATTAGTCTAAAACAGCCATTCAAAGCAGCTAGCTAACTACGGCGGAGTGATTTAGCGGAGGGACACACGACGTGAGTTGGCTTAGGTACGGATAAACTTTATATTTCCGAAAGGTGTATGCACTTTAAAACACTCATATGTAGCGTACTCTTAAACTGTGGTATTACTTTTTGATTTGAGTTCTTGTAGACGGAGAAAATAGCCTTTAAATTCGGTACGGTACTTTTCCATTAGCGTCTTTTCTTCGTCACAGACTCTTACAGACTGTGGCTTTCTGGTGGAGAAGAGAGAACTTTCTACTGTATCTAATGTCCTTAGTGGCCATATGGAGCTCATACAACCCCACTTCAAAAATACTGAACTGTCCCTTTAAAGGAATGATTGCCTTTTGTAAGGGTTTAAACTTGTTAGCATGTTTTCAGGACCATCAAACTTGTAGGACTGTACGCAAGACTTCTTTGGATCCTTGAATTTTAATGTATTTTTTCAATATTTCAGGACACTTTGACTTTTTGCAGTTTGGCATTCATAAAACTTGTGAAATAGTTTTTCCTTAACATCAAAAATCTTACATTTGTTCCAAATCAGAATTTCCAGTTTCTGCACATTTATGCACATAGTAGAGCTTCTGTTGACACTTGACTTCAGTGGGTCTCCCTACCAATTTGACCATATGACAAACCTCAATGTCTTCCTTGTACTTCAGCAGTGGGGCCTCCATGATGTTTCTGAGGGCGAAACTCTCCAAATCCACCTGGAAGCTGTGACCAGTCAGGTCACTGAGGCGAGTCCAGTGTCGAGGCAGCATGGCCTACAGCAAAAACAGTTATCTTACTGACTGAATTAGAGAACAAAAATATCGTTCAACATCACGTTTTTGTACACCAAAGAATAAAAGTACATAAGACCAATCTTCATTATTCAAAGGAGGCCCCTTTTTTCCTGATGTCAAACTCAGACTTGGAAATTGTACATCAGAAATCTGATGGTTCTGAACATTTACCACTGACTACACAGTGATAAGAAGGAAACCTGGTCTGCAGGATGCACGGATAAAGAATTGAGTGAAGACGTTGGAAGACTGGGCTTAAAAATGGGTGATGTAATAAGGTAAAGTTGTTCGAGTCACTGGTCATCAGATCTTGGTGATGAACACTGGGTTTTGGAGTTGAGGGATCAGGAATGGGGGCACGGTGTTTGGGTATTTTGTAACTGGGTGCAGGGTCTGGGTCATTTGCTAAGCACATCTGATGAAGGGATTCAGGCACTGGATGTTGGAACAGGGCAAGAGGAGCAGGGGAGGAACTGGTGAGGGGATTCAGGGTGGGATATTGGGTGTGATCATGATTTAGGTATTTAGTTGTGGGTATTTGTCTTTAGGCAGTGGTGTTTGGGACTTGGTTGTGGGCACTGATTGTGCTGTAGTGGGAGTGGATAAGAGGGTACTGAAAATCAGATTTAGATGTTGCTGTTGGGTTAGGTTTGGGATTAGATGTAGGGAATTGGTTTTGGGGATTGGAAAAATTTGTGTTTTGAATTGATGAATTGGGTTTGGGTTTCAGTTTGAAAGTCTAGAATGAGCATGGGGGTGGAAACTGGGACCAATATAAGGTGTAGGGATTGGGTGGTGACAGGGTTTAGGGAATAAATGGCATAAAGGCAAGAGTTGTATGATGAAATGCGGCATGGGGATTTGAGGATTTAAGGGCTGATGTTTATTTTAACTCTGGGTATCTGGTGTAGGATTTGGGGATTGAGCTTTACGTTTTTGGACTGGTTGTGGGAAATGAGTGTGGAAGATGAGGGATTGTTCTGGAGAATGGGGCATTGGGGGTATTGTTTCAGGCAAGGAACACGGTAAGGATTGGGACATTTTGGGTGGGAATGGCAAAATTTGATTACTAAGAATGGAGATTGGTTGTGGGAGTTCAGGCCTTGGACGTTTGAAGGGTGTGAGGAATACATGCGGTCATTGGGTTAGGGGATTCTGGAATTTTGCCTTGGGATCTGTTGTGTAGATTATGATTTGGCAAGAAGACTTGGTTTGGTGATTAACATTGGGAATCTGGTTTAGGAATTGGGTATTGTGATAGGGTTTAGGAATCAAATACAGAGTGTCGCGGGGGTTTTCCAGGAATAAAATATGTTTTCGGGGGGTTTTAATTCACCAGTCTCCCAGCAGTGGAAAAAAAAATATACAAGTGACAAAACAAAGAAATCTATATTTACAAAAAATATGTACAAAAATTAACAATGTCTGAGCTGGGTTCTTCAGCAACCCCAAACTCCAGTTCAAGAAAAAAAAGCAGCAACACAGCCAATAGTCAAAAACATTCAAAATCAAAAGTTCTCCTGCTTCTCCAAATACCTCCCATGTACATCCAACTCTCCCAAACTTGACATGTTCAAGATGGCTGCCTTTTAAATAATAAGGCACTCCCAGTGGACTTGCCACAAAAAAGAATAATTAAGCACAATATAAGCATTTTCTTCCCATATACACAACTAAAAATGCATTAACACCCATTAATAAATAAAAAAATATTTCTAATACATTTTTCCAAATGTATATGTTGTCATTCAGTCTCCTTTACTGATGAAAAAACATAATTGGGGCAAACAAGTGATGGAACCATTTTCCTGCTAAGTGCCCTTCAAAAACCAGGAAGTAGTTGCGCCCCTGTTTGGCTGACACTGTGCCTGACAGAAGGCAGCGGGGAGGACATCTTGTTTTCTATGGTGAGTGTTTGTTATGCATGAACGTATGTGTGTAGAATGGCAAGTGTGCACCCTCGTGCAAACTACAAGACCTGTGGGGTTGTAAATTAACCCGACGATTGTGAACGCTGTCGTGAACCAGAATGAGGCAAGGGAAAGCCTGGCATGGGGTTTGTGGCGTGTAGCATGTAGCATGTGTGGGTCCGGTGTAGCATGTGTGTGAGTAGCGTATAGTGTGTGTGCGTGCTTTATTTGAACTCAGTGACGGGGCTGCCCCGTGAAGGGAGATTGGGGGCAAAGGGTGTGGGCAATGGAAGCAGTTATCAGGGGAATTGGTGTAAGAATCCAGACCTCAGTTTGGGGATAAAAAACAGGAATTGGGGGACTTTGTGAAGGAATTTGATGTGGGATTTGAAGATTTGCGTTGGGCATTGGGTGTGGGTACTGTGATACTTGGTCTGGGAATTGAAAAATTTGGTGGGAGGGCTTGAAGACTTGATGCATGGGTTGGGTGTCTCAGTTTTGTGGGTTCAGGTGTGGAGATTGGGTTAGGGGATTGTTGGTACCTTGTTGGCCATCATGTACAGCAGTGGGCAGCTCTCAGCGAAGTCATCAATGGTCTTCTTCAGATCTCTGAAAGCCTGCCACTCTTTCAATGCTTTTGGAAGCTTCCTTATCCTAGAACACAGATGATCAATTGTATGTTTATCAGTCATTTGAATTTAAGTGATGATGCAAATTTACATTGTGCAGATAACACGATGCATCCCTGAAAATACAACAAACAGAGTCATAAATAAAATCAAAATATGCTTAATGGCTCAAAAGGTTGCTCTAAATCAGTTCTGATTGTCCTAGGATAAAATAGTTAATATGGGTTAATGTACCTGTATGTGTTTCTGTACCTGTTCTGGAAATCCTGCAGCTCTGTGTTGATCTTCTCAATGTTAAGCTCTGCCCACAGGATGTCATAGTATCCAGCCACGCTGTCAATGACAGAGTTATACAGAGAGTAGAGTTTGGAGAGCAGGGACAGTTCCCTCCTGACCCTCTGCAGCTCTGGGTAGTCTAAGGAGAGAGGACGACCTGTTAGTCAGTTTGTTCTTTGAGCGTTATGTCCATTATTCATTAGTCTATGGTTGATGGTACCGTTAACCGGCAGTCCAAACAGCTCCTCGCCTCCGCTGTAGGTGGTGTACTTCCTCCACAGCTGATCAAACTCAGCCTGGAAGCTCTGCAGACGCTCGCTGGCTTCAGCAGGAGCCACACCCTCCATCCCTGGACCCCTGCAAACACATTGCTCTGACTGTTACCCAGTATCATATAAAACCTGTACTTTTATTTTCAGCCTTGGCGTACCTGTGGTTGTATTCGCTGCAGAAGTTCTGAACGTTGATCTGGAAGCTCTGCACTCCTGAAAGCAGGTCTGCCTTCATGGTGGGCTGGATCCTTATCAGAGTGTTCTGGTTCTGATCCACCTGGGAGCATAAACACATCCATGCGCAGACTTGTCACTCCCTTAATTAGATGGCTAGCATCCCAAAGGATATTACTTTATGTATAATTACTTACTAAACTGTTTCTATTCTCTGATGTTCTTACTCCCGTCATTTTAATCCTGTTCTTACCATCTTTTTAGGTTTCAATCTCCTCTGTTTTAGTTTTAACCCTTATCATTCTTCCTGAAGTAATGCCATCAACAATCATCTACAGTATATAATTATACTTCTGGTCTCACCAGACTGTTGAGGTTTTTCCAGGCATAAGTCAGGCCATCCACACGCTCGGCATTGCCATCACTAAAGAGCAACTCATGTTTGTTGAGGAGAGCGAAGGACTCTTCAACTGGACCAATGTTGGCATCAATGCGAACCTCTGCCTCCCGAATCTACAAGAACAGGAATTAGAGCAGAACAAGGACAACATGTGGAAACTTGTGGATGGGTTGAAGAGGTGGACAAGGACAGCAGCAGATGCAGAGACAGTAGGGGAGAGTGGGGTAAACTCTGCCAGTGGGGAAGTTGACCCAACGTCTGTTTCTGGTAAACAGTAAACAACTCTTGTCATGTGGCCCTAAATTCAGAGGCGGTTATTAAGAGCATCTGAAAAAAACAGTTGGTACCTTTTAACACAAAAAACTCTTTGCGTGTATCAAAGTAAAAGTCTGAAATGGTGTATTATACATATATATACTTTACCAATGTATAAAACTGTGTGACTCATTTGGCTAAAGATCAATCTGAATAGCAAAGCTAACAACATTTTTTTCCAAAATGCTGTCTATAAAGCAAAGAGAGCCACATGTTGTGGGGTAAATTGAGCCATTGGTTCCTTTAATACCACCAAAAGTTTGAAAGTTAGATTAACGTACTGAATCATATAACACTATTTAATGTTATGTTAACCAACTGACTTGTCTGATCAAATGTTAAACAGTAGAAAATCATGCTAAGAGTGATCAAGGAAAACCAACTGGGGCTCAACACCCCTGCTGAGAGGGACAGAGCAGTGAAGAAGGTCATGCATGAAAAGTCGATCAGATCAGTTGCAAAGAAGCAAAATATTGACAGGTCTGAACTTGTAGAAACTTTAAGGCACACAAGCAAATGTAACTTTTCTAGAAGGAATAATAGATTTCTTTCTACCAAGAACTAATTTTGTTTCTGTTTGTTATTCAAAGCTTTGCTGGCTCTCATTTTATCCTAAAATGTGTCCATTTATGGCAATAAAATTTAAAAATTACTGATATTTTTTCTAGGTTGTTTAAGTAAGGTTTAAGAAAATAAGTGTGACTATTTGTGAAGTGAATAATCTTTGTGAATTAACTCTTCTGGCAGCAATACATTATCTCTTAATAGTTCTCAGATTTTAAGTTATGAAGTCACATGGTCAACTTACCCACAGACTTGGCTTACCTTTCCTTAACCTAAAGCCACAGGAGCGCTTTTATTTTGAAAGGCCACAGTTTCCAGGCTCTTTGTCACTAATACACCCTTACAATTTCAGTTGATAGCTAACATTCTTAAAGAGTTGATGTTTTCATTTTATCTCTGTTGCATTTTTCCTTGCCTCAGTCACAACAAAAGTAAAAAGTGGCTCATCTTACCCCACTCTCCCCTATGGCATCAGTCTTAATAGAAATGAAAGCAGGAAAATCAATCACAAGTCTTCTATCATGTGGCTGCAAGATGCCAGCGGACCTCTTTGAGTGCTGCCATGGCTCCCCGTACATCCTCCAGGTCTGTGATTGGGCGCTGAAGCCTCTTTGTGAGAGAGTCAACAAATGAGAAGATGTCGTCCATGCTGGATGATGCCCGGTGGTTGAGCGCTGCGCCAAAGGCTCGTTTCCACAGCCGACACTCCTGAGTGAGTGACAGCTTCAGCTGCTCGGTGTCGTAGTGAACTGAGCCCACAGTGAAAAACGTCGGGAGCTCTGATATCTGCACCTCCAGTTTCTGCAGGGACAGCAAAGCATCATGGGAACTTGGCATTTTAATACAGGTTTTAGAGGTGTTACGGCCCTGACTGTATTTTTGTGATAATGTCATATTTATTTTTTGTCATTTGTTGAGCTGCTCTCTGCTGTGGTAAGCTGTGTGTGTGTTTGTGTGTGTGAGCGAGGGTAGAGTGAGTGCTCTGCTCTAAAGGAGGATCTTTGAACCAGCGGCCCTCAGGTGACCCGGCGCAATTGGCCAAGGAAGTCGAATTGGCTGAGGGAGAAGCAGCCCAAAAAGCCTCAGTCAGGAGATGGAAGTCAGCATCTTCTGACAGCGCAGCTTGAAGTCACTGTCAGCCTCCAACCCATTATTGTTAAATTCGTAACCTCTGTAATTGGTAGTGCTTGTTTTTTTGTGTATCAGACAGTTCATTAGTAGCCTTGCAGAGCAGACGGACATGCCTGATTCTGAAATCATGCATATCCGTCTTGCCAGCCTCCACTGTCCAACGGTTTCACTCACCTGGGGAGCAGAAGGAGCAAGTCACTTCTTGTTGAAGCACAACAGGAAGTGACTTAAGAGGAAGTGAAGTCACTTCTTGTTGTACAAATAAAGGTGGCTAATGCCAGTTAGCCTGTGGTCATCATGGTTACTCAGTTATACTTGGCAAAATCTGCTCTTCTCAAAAGTTTACTTCGTAGGGATTGTCTTTGACAAGGTTCATGTCACATATAAGTGTTAAATAATACATCTGTGTGGTATAAATTAATGTGAAACGATAGTCTTAAGGTAGTTAAGCTATCGGCTATCAGCTAAGAAGGGCAAACAACAGTTAACAGCCATTAGCTGTCGCAGCTAACAACCGTTAGCCGCTAACAACAGTTAGCCACTACGGCTAATGGCCATACGGTTGTTTGCCCTAGTTAGCCATTAGTCATAGCGGCTAAGGGTTAATCGTTAGCTGCTACATTTAGCTGCTACATATGCTATGTCATAGCAGCGCTGCTTGATATGGATTGGTCTTTGATGAATGTGACCAGCCAAAAGATCATCCAATCACAAGCTGCTGTTGTTTTTGAAGGTTTTGCAACTGAAAACATTTTTGCATGGCTCCCAATATGGAACTGTCCATCTGGCATGTCAGGTTAGTTCATTTGTAGTTTTGGGTAAACCTTTTTTTTGAGTGCCGGCCTTTGCTCCCTTTTGTTTTTGTAGCCTTTTTTTTCTTTTTGTTCAGATGTCGGCTTTTTAGTTTGTTTCTTGTATATACTTTTTGCCTTAGGCTTGTTTTTTGTTTTGTAAATACATTGTGGAATTTTTAATAATTGTTTTTGGTTGTATTTATATTTGGAGACTGAGAATGATTTTCTTTCCTACCCCTTTTTCCCTTTAAATTCATTACGTACCTTTCCCTAGATGGGTGCGTAACAAGAGGTAATTTTGAGTGATCTCTAAATCATTCTCATCAACTCATTTTTCTCTATTTATCGCACCACTCTACAAGGTTTTCTTGAGAAGTAGGAACATCTTGTGGACTTCTATAGAACCAGGACTCACAGAGTAGAAGGAGATCTGAGAGCTGAACTCAGTGAGCGACGGGTCGGACTGAAGGAAGGCTTGAACCTGCTCCTCAGGATCCTGAAAACACACATAGCTCTTACTCTGAGGACAACACTTAAAAAGAAAACAGGCATGCAGAGATAACTTCACACTGACCTGGTTCCACAGAGCAGAGAAGTGCGAGAGCTCTGTCAGAGTTCCTACAGCCTGATCTCTCAGAGTCAACACGATGGAGCTGAGCTGCATCACACACCTGCTCCAACAACAACATACTTTTTTAAGTTTTACTATTTTATTTCCGTGTTTTACTTCCTGTGAATTGATGTCTCTGCTTTACAAATCAATGATCACATTATTAAGTTTGAAGTTTTTCCAGAATTATAGAGTTTTTTTTAGCTATTTGCACCATCTCATCATTTCATGTAGCTCCTTAAACAATACTTTAATTACAGAATGAATAAAATTGAGGACTGACTTGGTGATGTCTTTGTGTTCTACCAGTTGTTGGTTCAGAGGCCTCAGCACTGGCGGCCTCACCGGGATGTCGTCTCCTGCATCCCGTACCGCTGCCTGCTCCAACTGGATGACAGAGTGTTACCATCACATGATTGGATCACTGGTTTTAGGTATTTATTAAAAGCACATTTGCACATATAAGGAATTTGTTATGGTGAATTGGTGCAAAAACAATCAACATATAATCAGTAAAAAATTAAATTAGAGTCAAGAGGAATGAAATAAGGTATAATAGATGCAAAAACAGTGGAAAATCGAAAAATACAAATATACAATTGGAGCAAAAAGAACAAAAACATGACCCAACAATACAAAAGGTGATATGAAGGAGCTGTAGGAGCTGTACAGATGAGCACTGATTAAGACAGAGGGGTATCGTCACATGATTGGTTCACTAGTTTTAAGTCAAATAAATGAAGTTAAGAGCATACCTGCTGCTGTTTGAACTGCAGGTGAGCAAACTTCCACAGAGGGACGTCTTTAGTCACAGACAGGACGACGCTCACCAGCTTGTTCACTGAGCTCTGAAATGAGACAATGGGAAAGTTCAAGGACGGCATGACTACGGCTCCAAAGAAGTGGTGAGAAGCTTTTATAACGAAGACAGAGGGGATGTGTTTGATAAGACTTGGGAACCGTTGCTGAACTTTTTTCATGGCAAAAAATGAGCCTTGATAATCTGCACCGACGTTGCATAACGATGCTGATATCTAATGTTTGAAGTCATCAGTTTTGTTCTGTTTTTTTTAATTAATTTTATATGTGTAATAACAATTTGCCTGATTGGTGGCTGCAATTTTACGCTCTTTAAGTTTATCTCAATCTAGTGCGCTTTTTTGGAGATGAGTGTTTTGTGTGGTTATGTGAAATTTGTTTGTGTTTCTTTATCTGTGATAATTTTTGAAAATAATAAAAATGATTATTAAAAAAAAAAAAGAACAAGAAGTGGTGAGAAGCTAATGAACCGTGTTAACTGATATGGTAATGTAAGATGCTTTTATTCATCTCTGCTGAGTTGTTTACAAAATGTTATGGTGCGTGTCAGTTGTACGTCGAAGTCAGGATTTCTAAATTCCAAGTGGGAAATTTAAAGTGGAACGCAAACTGAAGTAGGAATTTAAGTAGGAGAATCCTCACCACCCCCAAGGTGACAATCCAAGATGGCTGCCCCAGAAGTAATGGTGCTTTCTAGTTGATCACAAAAATGGGATACTCCTAATCACAAATTAAAGTAGAAAAGCACTCGGAGAGCGCAGAACTGCAATACAATGATGCACTTTACACTTTAGCACTCTGCACTTTGACCAGCCCCTTGGCCTAAATGTTTTTTTGTTTTTTTTGATTATCAACTATGTTTGCTTTGTTTCATATTGTTTGCTTCACTTTGTCTTTGTTTTGTCTTGTTTTGTTTTTATTGTGTATAAATGTTTCGTACAACACCAAACTGCCAATGGGACTAGAGATGGAAATTAGCCACACGGCTATAATCTCACATGTTTACATTTATATGTTCATTAACATGTATAGTCCCGTCTTTTAAAAATAAACAAATCTACAAACTGTGCCAGTGCCACAGTCCTCACCAACATTGTAATTTTCACCATAAATATTAGTCCTACCTTAGTTTCATCTAAATATTTAGATTCCTTGACCATGAAAACATAACATTAGCAATTGGACTCATGACGACATCTATTTTAGTTCAGTAGTTATTCATGAATATCACACTTTTCGTCATGGCGGGTTTATTCCAGATCTAGCTCCAAAGTTTTCAAGTCTATAGCTTTATTTGTTCCCTTGTTATGACAAAAATTCCAAGGATATCAAGATTATTTGTTCTGGATCAGAGAATCTGGAATTTTGCCGGGATCCAGATCAGTCTTTGGTATCTCGTAGAACCTGTTGGAAACTTTTTCTGATTTTTTTTTCCAAATGCCCTGACTATTTTTGGTAGAGTAATATGCAAAAATGCCAAAAATCTTGCAATGTTAAAGAATCCTTTAAAAAATTCCAGGATCCAGATGGTGATCCGGATCACTCTAAAAATCGAACCATTTGTTCCTTGTCCCAGTTCGGACATTTCCTGAAAATTTCATCGAAATCCGTCCGTAACTTTTTGAGTTATGTTGCTAATAGAGAAATAAACAAACATACAAACAGATGCCAGCAATAACATAGGGGTAATTTGTAGATCAGATAGGTTTATTAGATTCCAAACTAATAAAGCTGAATTATAGATCAGCAAGGAAATAGACAACTTTGGTGTGAGATAGATTTATCCATGCAGGACTTAAACATGTCTATATACCTGTATGTCATCCAGACTGGGTCTGAGGATGATGTTCGGGATGGCGAGCTGCATGGAGGCCCTGAAGAGAGGGGGAGGAGCTGATTGGTTGCTGCTGGAGGAGGACAGATGCGGAACTTTGGGAACATGAAGTCTTCTTCTCAGAGCGTCCAGAGAGGATTTGGTGGCTGGAATGGAGACAGAGGTTTGTCATGGACATTGGAGACCTCAGATTAAAGGATTTGATTTGATTAAAGTGATAGTTCAGATTTTTGACAGCAGTATCAGGGGATGTCTGTCTCCTGGCCTGCTTTGTAGACAAAGCAGGAGTGCAGAAGTGCATTATTGCAGAGAGGGCCGTGTATATTAGTTAAGAAAAACTGAGCTGATTAATGAATATGTAAGAGGACCAACATGTCTTTGGTTTGCGATAACAAAGCAGCTTGCTAACAAAGTCAAGCCAAGTGGAAAAGTCAAACTGTGGTTTATCTTAAAGCTAGCTAAGAGCCTGGAAGTGGACCAGAGCCTCACTCCTGTTGTGCACTCTGTTCAGTCTCCTCTTAAAGGGGCCAAGCTGAGTGGCACCCTGTCTGATCTAAGTGCATTTGATAGTTGCCAATACTGTGGGAATGCTTTGGTGAAGTTTAACTTTAATCTAGGCACTGATATGTTTCAAAGACTGTCCTGTGTGTCTTTAGATGCACAACAAATGGAGAGGAGTGTGGTGAGCCAGATAAAATTTGGTTGATATTGGACAAAACACTGAACTCTTCAAGGTAAATATTCATTTTAAAGCCTGTAAGGTCACCTGGTCTCTGAGAGGGAATGAGAACTAACACCAGATTTGGTTAATCCTGCGACATATGTAATCATACGACACTCTGTAGTGCAGCAGCTCCCACCTACTACATATTATCTGAATGGCCCATAATAAATGTTGATTGATGGAATGATCATCCAATCACCTGCTGGTTGCTTTTGAAAAGTTCTGCCCTCCCTAAACTCTTTCCCAGATGGCATACTGAAATATACTGAACAGTCCATCTGGTGTGCCAGGATAGCTACATCCAAAACACAGCTGTATATGACCATGACCTGGTGACCTAATCCAACTGTCGTTGCTCTTCTTCACTCCTCGACTCCATGTGTTAAAGGCAATTTGTAGCCAGACTTGCCAAGAATCACCCTGCAGCAAGTACTTTTGACGGGACCATGAGTTAAATGTGAACAAGATGCATAAAGGAAAACTCATGACAGGAGAGAGAGGGAGACAAAGCAAGCTGACCTTTAACCAGAGCTTCGGTGTTGCGGTGACAGAGCTGACCAATCAGATTGTAGAACCGACATGGTAGACACGACTGACAGCGTGTCTTCTGTTTGGAGTCTGGATGTAGGCACTGGAAAGATCCCTGAGAGAATCAGAATCAGAATTGATAATTATTGCCAAGTACATTTGCACATATAAGGACTTTGCTATGGTGAATTGGTACAAAAATAATCAACATATAATCAGAAAAAAAAAGAGTCAAGAGGAATAAAATAAGGTATAAAAATATATGGACAATGGTGCAAAATTGAATTAGGTATTA
Source organism: Scarus forsteni (assembly GCA_036419115.1). Classification (NCBI taxonomy): domain Eukaryota; kingdom Metazoa; phylum Chordata; class Actinopteri; order Labriformes; family Labridae; genus Scarus; species Scarus forsteni. Next base: position 17,411 of record JAZDUH010000086.1, read on the forward strand.
GAAAAAAAACATGACCTAACAATACAAAGATTGCAATTAAGGACTTGTACAGGTGAGCATGAAATTTTCACATTCACATACAAATATAATCTGTATTGTAAAACTCTTCTGTTTTTTTTTTTACCTCGAGATTCACTGTCTCTGTCATCTTCATCTTCCTCTTCAGCTCGTCGATCAGCTCAAAGACGTACCGCTCCACCTGCTGACTCTGCCTAAAATCAACATCAGGACCAAAAGATTGAACATTTACACAGGTAGACATATACTTGAGCTGCTCCAGAAGAAATGTCTTATATTATGATACATGTAATTATCTGTGTCACCAGTTGAGGGTGAGAGCAGCAGCTTGGACCGATCCTTCAGTCTGCAGCAGGAGGTCTTCAGGTGAGACAGGTGAGTCCTCAGGTAGGAGCAGCAGACGGCAGGATGACATGGACTGAAGCAGGCGGCCAACACGACACTCCAGGAGATCTGCTGCAGCTTTAGACACCTGATCCAGATCCCTCAGAGCTTCATATACACCCTGTATGACTGAGGAAACACAGAAAGGGGTGGGTTACGATGCATGGGCCCAATGTTGGGAATCACTGGATCCATCTTATGAGTGGCACCCAGTCAAAACTGAAGCCAACCTGATGTCCCCTCTTCAGTGGCTTGATGTTAAACAAGTCATAGTCAGTCAAGAAAGCAGCCATGGTGCTGGGAAGGGCTGTGAGGCACAGAGGCAGCAGTGCTACCTCTCAACGGTCAACAACTTTAGGGGCCATTTACGGTCAAATCCGATAAGTTTTCATTACATTTTGGCCTTGTGTTTGCATGGGAACACTATTTGGGGTGCCCAAATCCAGGAACTTTTGAAACCAGTGTCCAGAGTGGAGAGTTTTCAGCTCCGTATAAACCAAAATCAGAACGTTTCAGGGTGAAACACTGATGTCACCACATGCCCAGTACTCTTCAAATGAAGGCTGCGAGCACACCAGGAACAACAACAGCTTTGGCTGTCTACATAGTAACGTGTGCGCCGCTTACCGTGCTCGGTTTGTTACCCAGACAAAACTATACAGACATATTTGTTGTCCGAACAGATCGCTTGTCCAGAAAAGAAACTCTGGACAACATCTCCTGCAAAAGAAAAATCTTTGCGTTTTTAGTCACAGAGTCTCCGTGTAAACATAACCATAGACTTCCTCCACTAACCTCAAACACTTTGTGGCAATAAAACAATAAGGTTTTCAGACTAATCACTCTCTCCCCACTTTTCCCAGCTGTCCCATCCCATTCCCATCACGTCATTCTTACATGTTTCAGTGTTTAGGGCGGTCCAGGACAGCGTGGTGAGTCCAGGGGAAAGAGACGCCTCCACCTGGCTGATGAAGGGCTGCATCAGAGGGATGAGAATGGGTGGAATCTTTGCAACCACCATGCTGTAGTCCTGAAGCAACTCCTGGAGCCTAGAGAAGGTTTAAAGAAAGTATAAAACAAATCAGGGACATGAGTCTAAGATATCAGGGTTAATGTGGCTGGGTCATGTTAAAGTACAGGCCTAAAAGGAAGACATGGGAAGGGGAAAACAAATGCACACAGCAACGCAAGGACTATAATCGAACTCAAAGACATGATGTGTATTATTAAAATTTCAAAGAATTTGGTGTATCAGTGAATCCGCCTTGTGCACTTGGTTTAGTTGATTACATTTAGTTACATTCCATCTCCATTAACATTTGCTGCTTATTCTGTCAACAAAAAATCCCACCATGCAGACACCTGGGGAGTTCCTCTCACCTGGTGTTCAAACTGACCTGTGTTTCTCTGGAGCTCATAAGGCCTTAAGACTAATCCACTCTTACTTTTCCCAGCTGTCCCATCCCATTCCCATCACGTCATTCTTACATGTTTCCTGAAGCACCTCCAGTGCCATGGGATCCAGGTTCCACCTGGCTGATGAAGGGCTGCATCAGAGGGATGAGAATGGGTGGAATCTTTGCAACCACCATGCTGTAGTCCTGAAGCAACTCCTGGAGCCTGGAGAAGGTTATAAGAAAGTATAAAAACAAATCAGTGACATGAGTCTAAGATATCAGGGTTAACGTGGCTGGGTCATGTTAAAGTACAGGCCTAAAAAACAGACGATTTGGGAAGGGGAAAACAAATGCACACAGCCGCAAGGACTGAGCAACTCAAAGACATGATGTGTATTATTAAAATTTCAAAGCAAATTAAAACTGGCAAGGTCAGGTGCATTCACAGCCCTCCAATGCAACTGCAAACTGAGCTAACATGAAACTAAGGGGATAATTTGGTGTATCAGTGAATCCGCCTTGTGCACTTGGTTTAGTTGATTACATTTTAGTTACATTCCATCTCCATTAACATTTGCTGCTTATTCTGTCAACAAAAAAATCCCACCATGCAGACACCTGGGGAGTTCCTCTCACCTGGTGTTCAGAGCTTTGACCTGTGTTTCTCTGGAGCTCATTTTCTGGACCACCTTTGGCACAGGAGCTCCCAGCTTGGTCATCCATCGAGCCTCCTGAAGCACCTCCAGTGCCATGGGATCCAGGTTCACGAAAATCTGACGAGGGTACAAACAGATTTAAAATCAGTCTGATATTTGAAGGCAGAATAACACGCATAAGTTTATCCCTTAAAGCAGGGGTGTCCAAAATTTTTACAGCGATGTGCACATAAAGAAAAAAAACATATTAGACTGGGCCACCTGTCACACCTCACTTTTACTACTTAAGTTCATGTTTTAGGGTTTAGGGGTGGGTTGCCACTTGTCAAGGTGCACTGGGAGAGGATGACATTTTGAGAAAAGGGAGACACTGATGGGTTAATTTCACAGTAAGACATAAAACAAGAGTAAACTGCAAGAATGTGCCAAAATGAGGGGAACTGTTGATGCTTGAAGGTGAATATTGTTACATATTTTGTAAATAGGACCTTGATAAAGCAAACATAACAGAAAATGAGAATGATTAATAGTATTTGCTGCTGTAAGTTAAATGTTTTATTCATTTAATTCTTTTGGGGCCAATTGAAAATGGACCACGGGCTGCATTTGGGCCCAAGCCTTAAAGTTTTGGACACCCCTGCCTTAAAGCTTTCATTTTTTTGTTAAGTGTACTATGATGTATCAGATCAGGGACCATTGGTGCCCAATGAAGGTCTTCAGGATAAACAGCACAGATTGAAAGCTATAGCCTTAACCAGACTTAAAAAAAACACACCCTTGCCAAGATCAGACGCAGGTATAAATGTGAAAGGTAAAGGATCTCATCAGCTAATGAGATTCTATAATATCATTAGACCTCAACTGTCACCATGAGGTCCATAACACATGGCTAAATAGCTTAGGGATCGTCATGAGACTCCAGTAAACTATGTTTTAAGGTCAGAATTTTAATCATGTTACTTTTGAAGGCTGAATTCAACAGTATGAAATGAAATCAGGGTTGCTGTTTTCCTAAAGAAGTGCTCATTGCTTTATTCGGCACCTTGTTGTTCTCGTTCCTGACCAGCAGGGCGGCGCTCAGACAGTGGGGTGCACCCTCTGCAGCCTGACTCCACCCCTGCAGGTGAAGCACCTCATACTGTAGCAGCACAACGGCAATTTTGTTGTAGCTGCGGATTACTTTGGTCAGGTCTGGTCCCTGGCAGAGAGAGATAAAACAGGTAGACACTCTGAGGTTGTATTAATCAATAATGATGATGATTTATTGCTAAAAAAATAAATTAAGTTTGCACCTTGAGGGCGTCAAGCTTCTTCTTCAGGATCAACATGGGGGCTTCAATCTTCCTGAAGAGCTGACGGCACCACAGAACCCTCCCTGCCACCTGAGGAATGGTTCAACAGCTTCAGTACTGGCATCTTTAATTACTTGATTACAGTAATATTCCCCCACTTCATATCATTGCCTTTCCAAAGTTTATGGAAAATATCACAAAGGTAATGATGACCTAGTGTTTCCCTCACATAGACCTTACTACGGATCAGTCGGAGTCATATGAGTGGCCACGTTATCAAGTTATTTTTGGAGAAATTAAGCAATCTGCAATTTAAAACATAGACTTAAGCCAAGGCAAGTAGACATGCTACTGTGCTAACTTCTGCATTTAGGACTCAACGCTGCACCGCCATATGAGATGTACAGTAATAATGAGTGACAGACAAACCGGGGGCAGGTTGCGTCCGATGGGTGGGTTCTCCTTCTGATTCTGGTACGTCTTCTTCAGCAGCTCCAGCTCTTTGCTGTAGCGCTGCAGCAGCAGCAGGTAGTGCTTCTTTAAATCCAGACCAGCTGTTGGACCGGACTCAAACAGTGCAAGGATCTGCAGCATCCGCTCCGTCTGAAACACGAAGCAACACTGTCTGAACAACTAGTTTATTCTGTTTCTTCATTGTGCAGATCATGCTGAGGTAATACACGGTGTTTAAAATTAATTGTTTTGGGAAAATTCCAGATACAGTCCTTCACAATGTGTCATTTTAAGCGACAATCAAGTCCACATCTTGGACACCTCCTGACAGAAAGTCTAGCACAGGATTCCTACAGCCTAAAGCAAGTTAAATTAAAAATTTTTTATAATGCTACTTGAAATTTATTTTAAGACCAATAACACTATCAACAAGTCAAAGCTGAAGAGCACCACAATATAAACTTGACAGCTGTTTCAGATATTCACTTAATTACTGATTTTATAATTTGCAGTGTTGGACTAGACTGCATTATATCAAAAGCTTTGGTTGCCACATAAGATTGGCAGAATGATGTTTCCAATTTTCATCTTCCATTATGATCATAGCTGACTGTTCCCACAAAGTTGGAGCATGGAATTGTCCAAAATGTCTTGGTGTGCTGGAAGTGACCAGAGTTCCTTGTGACTGGAACTAAGGGAGCCAGGCAGCTCCTGAAAAACACCCCCACACACCACAAATCCCCCTCCACCAAACTTTACACTTGGCACAATGCAGTCCCCAAGTATGGTTCTCTGTAAACATAAACCCAGGCTGGTCCATCAAAGGGGTGCCAGATGGAAGCGCGATTAGTCCTCCAGAGGCAACGTCTTCAGCGAATCTTGTGCTGCCCTCAAAGCAGTGCTGTCCAAGCAGGGTTTGGAGTTTCATGCCTTACTCAATGGCACTTCAGCGATGTTCAGTAAGTCGGTCAGTGCCTCTCAGCCGGTAGACTTCCACTGATGGTACAGAGTGGATGCGAGAGCTGCTGGAAGCCTATTTTTTAAAGTGAAACGCATACATGTCCAGCAAACTTAAGAAAGCTCTACATAAATACCATGCGCCGAGTAAAAACATAATCCTGTATCCAGGCCACGTGAAGTTTACAGGATAGTGTAGCAATTCCCATTTATTGCAGGAAGTAAAGCTCAGTACCTGCTATTATTCGCCTCAACATCCGATATAATATTATTATATTATTAATAATATTTACCCTGCTACTGTCGGTTCACGTTTGGAGAAAAAAAAAAAACCTACAAACACTTGGTGTGACATGTATTGTTGCTGGCGTTCAATAAAAAATTGATCACCAAAAAAAAAAAAAAGATTACTATTATAATCCGGCTGACGATTGACTGTAGGAATATTTCTTGACTTACTTGTTTGTCCAAAATAATTATTTCTTCCCTAATGTTAAACACTGGACTTCCATCTTTTCACTGTTTAGTGTTCGACAATTAAGGGAAAATAAAATTAAAACATATGTTCTTTACGGCCTTAATCAAGGAAAATATAAAAGAAGAGACAGGATTGTGGTATCAGAGAGGTGCAGCCAGAAGGAACACACCTGGTCTGAGAGTCATGGTGCCATGAGCAAAGACCCAACTTGTGCTATACAGTTAGCCATCATGGAATCAGTTTGTCTGAGCTTTTTGAATGAAGAAAGTTTGTGAAGCTCTGTGAAACCATCTCTAATGTGACAACCACCACGAACCGAAAAATATGATGTTGAAGAGAAACGAAGAAATTCCTTCAGCAGCTGATTACAGATCAGTCTTGGTCTGGACCTACCTTATGATCTGCTGGCAAAATTCATGGTCTAGAGCATGTGTGTTTATCTGCTTGCCAAGTCAAAAATATCAGACTGCTTAAAATTAACCAAATTTACTACACAGTAGAGATAACTATCTGACTTCTAAGGAATAAAAGACAAAAATGAGACATTGAAGCGCTTGGAATGAAGAGAAATGCCAATGAAACAAGGAAAGTTTGACTCTGTCAAGGTCTTAAATTAGGGTTTAATACCAAATTAAATTTATCTGGTCTTATTGGCAGATTATTTTAATATTATTACAAGCACCTCTGGCCTTATTTCTAGTTTTTATTTCTTCAATTAAGATCTTAATCCAGACATGTAAGGAAATTGTGGATTAGAAAAAGTCAAGTGAGATTTTTTGGTCTTTAAATTAGACAAAATACACTTAGACCTGAGTTTTTCATGTTGGTTGGTTAAGTCATTGCACAAATCTACATCTGTGATCAGCTAATCTGACTCACTGACCACCGTAGTACATTAAAGTTCATGGAGTCTCACTTCAGTGGTATAAAACATGACTCAGTGCTTAACTCACAGAGGGAGACTGCTGGAACCAGAAGTCCAGAAGAGATTGAAGAGACTGGAACAAGGCCTGGACCTGGACCTGGAAGTCTGCATAGTCACTGTCAAACTTACAGAAAGACAAAAGGTGGATTTTAATTCTTCAAAGGGAAAAAATTACATCATTCGTTTTTCCATTAAAGATCATCTTACAACATTTTAAAGGCTTTTCCAGATTATCATATTCCCAATAACCCGTTAGCTATTCATTTTCACATTTTAAATTCAGTTTTGACATGCACACTAGGACAAAACATCTTTAAGTGCTTAAAGGTCAGTGGAGATCAACTTATACAATGGCACAAATTACTCTGAAATAAATTTAGACAATGACTGAAACATACAATAATTCATCATGTTCTAATTCATTTTATTCTTTTGATGTTACCTCCAGCTTGCGGTGATCCAGGATGTCATATGTCTTCGACTTTGTTGATGAAACAATTGTCTGATAATGAACGTAAATCTTCTCTATGCCCCCCACCTGAGAACAAACCGAGTGCTTTGTCAGGGTCACAGATTTATCTGGTAAGTCAAAATTCTTGTCTCAAGCCATCAAATCAAATCAGAGTTCATGCAACTGATAAAAAGAGACTTCTATAAAGGGTGATATTTACAAGTGAACAATTATCTCATGAATTCAGGTATTGTTTGGTTTATCTAAAGATCGTCACTGCTCTGATGTGCTCTCTCGGGTCCTCAGCAGCTGCTGAAAATAAAAGGTTGATTAAATAGTTAAATAGCTAAATATAAAATGGAGCCATATTCAGACCAGTGGATCTAAGAGTAGCTCAACATGTAAATATATTGACTCATTTATCCAACCTGGCTTTCACGAAGGAATTTATCTTTTTCATGATTTTCAGTTACATTATAATACCACTTATCTTATTTAGATTAGTGTTATGATTCATGTGAGGAACAATTTGACTCTTGTATATACTGTATATAGTTTTTTTAATGTATTTGAACTATCCTGAATTCCTGTTAAATCATTGCTTAGTGACATGACCTTACATAGCCCTACATGACCTCACATAGCCCTCTTAGCAATCTCATTGCCCTTTCTTCCCAGAAACTCAAGTTATTCCCATGAACTTGCCGAACTTACTGCACCTGCAAGGCCATCTGCCTCACCAAACTCAACCCCACGTGACCACATACAATGTTATAAAAGGGAGAAGACACTGTACTAGTTTTCAGTTCAACTCTCACACTGCTTGACACTCTGTATGTTTGTAACTCCTTGCCGCAGGTAAAGCTCCATTCGATTGCATCCAGCTGCTTCTCGTCATCTTTATTCTGAATAAACGTCAGGTGTTGGTGCGGACCTTAAACTGAGCAATCTTAGGATTGTAAAGGAAAAATCCTGACAATTCATTTTATTGATAGTATTTATTTGTAATTCTTATACAAGTCACACAGTTTTTATTTATATATCTTTTTTCCTTTAAACTGAACTTTAAACATTTTTTTAATATATTTTAGCCTTGTATTCATGCCTGTCTTTCATTTTTTGGTATTATTGCTTTACTTTTTTCTTGTTTCTTCCCCTTTACCTTTTTCTTGATAAAACTGTCTTTTACTCAAGATATTTTAGTTTTTTCTTAGTCTCCAAATCCATCTTGACATCCTACCAATCATTAATATTAATAATATGAAGTAAATTGACCTCTACTGAGCGTTAATTTGCTAAATACCTTTTTAAAAAATTCACGATTGCTATCACTGTTATTTTTTCATCTTTTCTGAGTCACTTTTCTGCCTCCCTGTAAAACATGTGCTGGAAAAATAAAGTTTGAGCAACTGATAGATCTCTACGCTGATGATATTATTATCTCTGGGTGAAATGGTTCAATGTAATGCTTAAGAAAAACACAGTCGCACCTTAATGTTTTGCAGAGTAGACAGACTCTCCATTGTGGTCACCATGTCTGATATTTTCTTCAGACGTCTGCAGAACGCATCAAACTTTCCAAAGATGTAGTTCTCACTAAAACAAACAAAAGAAAGTGCCATTTGTCAAAGTTTTTACATTAATATATGTCAGCTTATGTCTAATAAGAAAGGATGAATCATTCAAAAATAATTATTCAATGAATAAAGAACGTTTCCCTCTGTTGTTTAATATGCTCACCGAGCATTTTATAAGGTACAGGTCAACCACTTATCAGCACGATGAGCCTATCAACCAGTCACATGGCAGCAACTCAAAGCATTTAAGCACACATGCAAGGTCAAGATGTCCTGGTGAAGTTAGATCTAAGCTTTAGAATGAAGAAGAAGATGAATCCTTCCTCCTGTGTTAGGGCAGGTACTGAGCTTTTTTAGGTTTTAAATGCATAAAGAACTACTTTATATTGTATATTGCATCAAGGCTTTTTAACTATATCAGGAATCTCTATTTAAACAAAGAAAAATAGAAAAAATAAAACTGTAAGTGCTCTGTTGAAATAGTGTCATCTGTGTTGTTAGGGTCGATTTTGACCCAGCTGTAAAAATAAGATTGTAAATCCATAATTAGAACAAAATGGAAATCATGGTGCATCTGTGAAGATAAACAGATAAATGTTCAGAAATGTTCACAAATATTCATGCTCAAAAAGTTTATTTCTCTTAAAATAGTGTTTTGCCTTTTTCTTAAAGTAAATATATGTGGGTGGAAAATGACCAGTCACACCACAAATGTCACTTCAGTTATTAATGTTAGAATGGAAAAATGCTTATACGTACACCTCTGCAATATGTGTAATAACACCGCCTTAGCAATAGTGAGGTAACAATACAACCTCTTATTATTTAAATGATTCTCTTGAGGTTTTTGCATTTTTATTGAAATCAAGGACATACAGACTAAGAAAGGCCCAAAGGCCCACACCTAAAGATATTAAAACCACGATTTCGAGCCACATTGTAAAACTGTACGATGCTACGTGGGCAAACATTGACACTAAGATAAGACTCTCTCCCTTACTACCAGGGCAAATTAACCAAATATCTTCAGTTAATTGCGTATATGTTTGAAAACTGTTCAAGTTGATGTTAGGGATAAGTGACGGCCTTATGCCAGAGTAATGTCACCATGCAGCCAGACATACTTCATGCATGAAACAGACAGAATCAAACAGATATAGGCCCAGTGTTTGCCCGTGTGTTCACTTTTACCTGAAGTCAAACTGTCTGTTTTCAGGATTTTCTCTCAGTTTGTCTCTGACGTTCTGGAAGCTTCTCTGATACTCCACATTCAGCTTACAGCAGTCTGAGATCCGCTGCAGCAGCTCCGCTCTGAAGCACAAATACTTCACTTAAGTCTCAAGTTTTTCAATCCTAACCTGCTCTCTGATCAGGTGTTCAGTCCTCTGTACCTGCTGTGGTCCCAGATTCGGGTGACGCCCTGCAGCAGGAAGCTCCTGCAGGTGTTGATCATCTGGTTGGTGACCTTAAGCAGCAGGGAGGTCATCCTCTCTGAGGTGTTGTAGTACTGAGACACGGTGTGGATCATCCTGATGCTGGTCATCAGACTGGGGATGTGCTCCAGGATACTGCTCTGTCAGGGGAGAGGCAAGACTTTAATGGAAAATAATAGGGATGCACAATATCATCGGTCTGATATCCGTTTCCATATATATCAGCCACACATACCACTGGAATATAACACAAATGTACAGTACTGATGCACCCGCTCATCTCTGCATGGGTACATTTGAAAATTAAGGGTTCATTTTTGCAAGATATAAATGCTGTTTTCCTTGTTTCCATCTGTTCCTCGCAAAAATACAAGGTAACACTGAAAAACAAGTCCATTTTTGTTAAGTACAGAGCTTTTCTCTTGACCAGACATGAGTTAAAAAATATCAGTATATCAGCTATCAGCAAAAAAACCAATTAGTGCATCCCTATTGTCAGATGAGTGTGCGGGAAGATCAGGTGTTTTATGTTTGGCCCAAATCCCCTATCGTCCAAGAGCTTAAAGAAGCACATGAACTCTGCTCAGAGACAACCAAAAACTGGAAAATGAAAACTCTTCTCAGGGTGTCAGACCAGGCTCATGAGCACATCCATTTAGCCGTCACAGTCCTGTCTAGTGTAGTGAAATGCAAATCTGTAAATGGAAGGGTAAGGGGTTCCATATCTAGTCTTTTCAGTTAGATGTTTCTGTGTCAGAGCTGCCAGGTCTGCGGATTATAAGCGACTTTGAGCCTCTTTTTTTTTTTACCGAGTTCCTAGAAAATATTGGAATAGTAGGCAACATTTCTTTTGGGCTTGTTCCAACATTCGGGCTTATTGTGCCCCAAACCCAGGAGAGATCTAATGCTCACTTTACTACCAATTTAAACTTTATTCAGAATTTACACACTATTTTGACCCACTTAACACACAAATCAAAATTTACTGTAAAAAGAGGGGCAAAAAATTGATGTTTTCATTAAAAAGAAATCCTTATAGCCAGAACCAAATTTATTTCTAATGTAGCTCCGACTGTTTTTCACCATAATAAAGCTGTAGAGGATCAACATTAAACACAGATAAGAGCCTAGATTTCTTGACCATGAAAACATACAATTAGCAATTGGATTCATAATGAAATCTATTCTAATTCAGTAGTTTTTCATGAAAATCACATTTTTCGTCATGGTTGATCCATACAGTGATCTAACCATTTGTTCCTTGTCCCAATCCGGATATTTCATCAAAAAAATTCATTGAATTCAGTCGATAACTTTTTGGGTTATGCTTCTAATAGAGAAACAAACATACCATTATACAAACTAACAAACAAACCAAAAAAACTAACAAAAAAGAAAACAGATGCCGGCAAGAACATAAGTTCCTGGCAGAGGTAACAATAGCAGCCCCTTTCTTCACCACAACACAAGGATGTTGAAAAAAATTTAGAGCCAAATAAAAAAATGTCACGATGAAATTGAAATGTAATTTAGAGGAAAATCTAATGACCTATATGCTTTATGTAGATTTATCTCTATAGCCTATGAAAAATATTGCATATTAAATTTCTGGCAAAACTTCAATCCCAAATTTCTCTGGTGTGTAAAGGGGAATGAAAGAGCATGATTGTGATTGGCTAACACCTTACTCAAAACCTTTCACAACCAGAGTATGAATGAAGACAACATTTTCTTACTGGGTTGCATTTCCCCAGAGGTCCCAAAAACTTGTCCAGGGTGTAGAGGTACTTCACGTTGTCTTTGGCTTCGTTGGCGACGACTGTGATCTCCCCGTCCTTAAAGAAATCAGTCATAATAAAAACAGCAGAAGCTCGCTTTAAACTGTACTGAAATTAAACTTTGATAAAATCATACGTCAAACCCGTGTCCCTTTATTTAACTGACCAGTTCTCTCCAGGATCGCAGAGTCCTGGACCTGGTGACCTGCAGGACTCCCAGGGTCCTTTTCACATGAGGACGCTTCACCTCCTCGATGAGACTGGTGCACACATGCACACAAAACACTTTAATGCATCATGACCATTTGGAGTATGTTTTGTAATATAGGATTAAAAATAAGACACCAATCATCTCCTTCAGTGCATGGAGAGTGTAGATGAATTTTTAATGTTTTTCATCAAACAACAGCACAGAAAGGAAATGTGTGGTCCAGAATCCAGACAATATGATCTTTAAGATATTTTGTGACCAAACTTTTTTATTAGTTTTCAATATCAAACAACAACAACAACGTACATGGTAAATAACCAAGCTTAAAAGGCATGAAATACCCAAAATTGAAAATATCAAGCTAGTAGTCAGAGAAACAAAATAGGAAGAGAGAAAGACAAAAATAACCCACAACATAAGGGATAAAAAAAAACAATTTAAATAAAACAATGAGTCATGGGAGCGATGTCTGAGCATGCTAGCGGTAGCTACCATTAATCTCATACGTCTTTTCTTTGCAGCTGGATTGCTCTCGTCCTCGTTCATTCTGTTGTACAGCTTCCAAAACTCTCCTGTGCTTCTCAAGGGGTATTTCTTCTTGCCACCTGCAGCCTTTTCTGCTTTCCTTTTTTACTCAATTTGTAACAAAAAGCCACAGATTGTTGTGTCGCGCTCAAAGTGATGTCACCGCAGTGCCGCTCAGCTGTTTACAGCGAGACTGCACCCCGTTGGGCAGGCGACTGGGGCTAATGGAAAAGCAGCACAAGGCGAGTAGAGTAGAGCCGGGTAGAGTCGAGTAGGGTCTTTAGAAAATGGCCATTAGAGTGCCAGCTGTTTCATCACATCTCCAGCAGGCTAGGTCTTCTCTCAACCCCACCCTATAGAGTTTTGCAGGGGTCCAACAGACTCAATGTAAGATGTTAAACTGTATCAATCTGGTTTTATCTCCCGGGAGGACTTCCTCGTGCTTTCCAAAATAGCGACCCACTCTTCATCACTAAATGGCCTATTAAAGTCAGCCTCCCATGTCTGTTTGAAGATTTTTTAAGTAAAGTGCGATCCCACAATGAAAAATTCTACGGATTAAATGAACCCTTTCATGCATGGTGTCATCTACAGTGACCAATATTTGGAATAAATTTTATATTGTTTACTTTGCAGTACCATGTCCAACTACCAGTTGGTGAACTCCAAAACCCTTGTCTCAGGTTTCATATAAATATTATCTTTGCACTTTTTAAATTTTTTTTTTTACCATATCGAAATATTGCATCCAAACAGCTGACGCAGCAATTTTTGTGTAATCCGCAAGTTAATAGTTTGATTAAACGGCAATACTTCACATTTTGCTTTTTCTTTTATGTACTCTTACAAAATGTTGTCAAAGACGTGTTTGTGGATCTTTGCCAAGTTCCAATAAATTACTATGTCGATGCAAGGTGAAGTGGACAGATGTAAAACAACTTCAAAATATAACACTGAAAAAAATGACCATTAATTTTAACTTGTTTGAAACTAAAATGATGCATTGAAAAAGTATTCCTTTGCGATTTGGTAATTCATGCATGAAAGGGTTAAAGACTGAAGATGCATATTTGTTGGATACCTTGATAATTTTTCCATCATTGCAAACACAAACTAAAGAAATATACTAAAGTCAGCTAAACATACTAACTAACTTAAACATAACATTATCAATTGTACAGTGTATCGTCAAAATATTTTTTAAATAATCAGTCCACAAAATTGTGTTTTTCTTTCTGTTATTTCTATTATGTAGCCACAAAACTGTATGAAGTTTCTGTGTGTGTGCCCGTGGGTGCAGCTGAGTGCTGTTTGATACTTCTAATTAGTCTCCACAATCACATGACACAAAAAGACTGAAAACAGTCTGTAGAACTTTACAGATAAACATTTTGTTAGAATAATCATTTGACATTGATATTTTAGGGGATACAAAAAGAGCACATGTGAAAGTATCGATACTCTGATACTCTATATTGATACTCCCATCCTGACCTCGAATGTTACTTCTTGGTGCCTACCTGTTAAAGGTGACCATGCGTCTCTTCCAGTACTCCAGCTCAGCTGATGGTCCCACATCGTCGGACTCCTTCCTCATCTGCTCGCTCTCAGTCAGCACCAGCTTGATCTGATTGGTCCACACTGAGACCACGCCCTCCAAATGCTCCACCAGCTCCCTGTTATTGGCTAAAGACAGAAGCACCAGCTGTTTATTCTGGTTACTCATTTGTATCTGTTAAGTCACTCTGAATAGTGGATGTAAAACTGATGATTTAGTATATTTGGTTTTTCTTGAAGATTTAAATAAGTGACACCAAGATTTACATATCAGGTCTAGCTTTAGTGATCTACATGTGACATGCAGAAAGTTCATCGAAGTTGTCTGGTGGAACAGCTAAAGGGTTTTTGATGTTGAAACTAAATCATTTAACCTAAAACAGAGGAACGCTTCTATTTTTCCACCATGTCATACAAATGAACAAACTCTGCTGGGTGAGAAGATCGAATAAATCCAATTAAACCTTTCAAGCACCTCTTCAAAATCTATGGCAAGCTAAATGGGCCAAAGAGCATACATCTTTATCCTGTTTCTTTGCAAAAATATCAATTTTGTATCCAAAAATGTGATTACTCAAAGGTCAATTTTGGCACTTATGGCTTGCTATATGTTCAAATGTGATTCACCAAGGAAGGGAACAGGCAGATAGAGTTGACCTTGGTGGACCTCCCTACCTGCAGCAGTGTAGTCTGCAGGGCTGCTCAGCTGATTGATGACCTCAGGGAGGTCAACATGCTGCAGCCTGAACTTCCTCTCCATGCTGACTCTGGTTGAGTTCAGATTATGGATGAATTTATCCACTGAAGATAAAAAGGACTGAACATCCAGACCTGACGATCCCTCCTGTACTGAGCCCCAAGTCTGCAAACAAAAACAGAATATTTCATCCCACAACAGATGACAAAGGTTAGACCCTCTGCAGCTGTTATCATCAACATTAATCTAGTCAGACCTGCTGCGATCTGAGGGCTGGTAACATGACATCAGACAGCAGCTTCTCCAGACTGTTCAGGAAGCTGCCATCAGCACAGTCCAGCAGGCCGAAGTTCACCTCCTGCAGACATGAAGAAACACTTTGGGCCAGATCCACAAAGAATGGATAGTGCTGCTATTAGCAATCGGCCCTATTTTAGCTCCTTTTCCTCAAAAGAATGTGCTCTAAACATATTGCACTGCCAACCAGCCCACAGTTTGGCATCTGAGTGCACTTTGCGCCTCTGACTGCAATAAATGGCTTTGTCCTTGCAAACTCTCCTCTACACTGAGCAGGAAAAACAAACAACTGCACAAGAACAACATGCAGTAACACTGGAGGGCATTCAATTTATATTGGATATTTTTTTGGCCTTTGTTATTGAAACAACAAAAAAATCAGAAAATTCAAATAAGAGGACAAAAAAAAGTGGTGAAGGGGGTCATAGGGGTTTTTAACAGACTATATTTAGACAAATTATTCATGTTTACTTAAAAATGTTGAAATGGTTGCAGACTAACACATAGGCTATATTACTGTCATCCTTGATGTCATCTAGTAGCACAAGGATCATGCGGCCTGGCAACCACTATCTGCAAATGATTTCATTGTCACTTGAATAAAAAATTGATACTCTCCTCCGATAAATTGCCATGGTGCCTTCGCCTGGCTACGATCACTACTGACATGATTATCGGCGAGTCCTGGCATGACCGCCCTTATATAGGCTGTGCTCCACAGTAACCACCAACTCAGTGCAATATGCAATCATTTTGCGCTTGAGACAGAGTGAGAGAAGGATTAAATACCACTGCTTTACTGCCTGTGGCAATAAGCGCTGGTCTTTTTGGATTAGGTGGTGTTTGCAATGAGGCTCATTTGCATAAGAAGGGGGCAATTTTGCACTGAATTCATGAACATTCCCTAATTTACATGCATGCAAATTGGACCTGTGCAGGTAGGACTGGCAGTGAAGTTTGTGTTCAGTTTGCGTGCATTACACCCTTTGTGTACGCTGTTTTTTTCTATCATTTGCACAGGTTTAGAAGTCGCAAAAGCAGTGCAATCCTTTTAAAGGATGTGGCCCTAAGCTCATGAAGCAAGCGTAAACAGAACCATCCAGCTGTCTGTATTCTCTAATCAGTGCCACCAAACCAAACCACTAACCTGCTGAACGTTAGCCGTCGTTATCGCCTTGTCGGTGGTCCTCAGAAAGAACAGACACTTCCCCAGTAAAGGCTAGAAAAAATCAAAAATAAAGTGACATACAGTAATTAAGGAATACTTGACGGTGTTTACACAGCATTTTCTCCAGGGGAAGATAAAGAAAAAGGATTTATTGTAGAAAGAGACGTAGCTTTAAAGGATAGAAATGACATCAGCTGCATTATCACTGCTCCTCCAGGTGGATGGACTGGAGATTGCAGCTAGTCTAAAAACAAGGTGCCAAGGGGCTTATACCAGTTAATATGTGTTTATCAAGTCACTGAGGGGATTGCATTAAAGTGAAGAGGGTGGGCAAGTCCCAGCACTTTCCAGCCCAGACTCAGTCAAAAAAAGTAGAGATTTTTTTTTATTATACAAGTAAATGTAAAGATTTTTTTTTTTACTTTCTGAAAAGATCAGATTGGCACAGTTGTAACAACAAAACTGAAGCGTCAGACTTGTTTCTTTGTTGTCACTTTGTATTGAGCACTGAAGGTGTTATCACCATGCTAACTGTCAAACACAACAGCAGAGGGTTTCCCCTCCAGAGCGACTCAAAACAAACTTAACCAGAGACGTTAATGTCTCTGAGGGAGGACAATGGTCTCTAGAAACTGAAGCTCTGAGTGAAACTGAATATGTGACCAGATCAGTGAAGCCGGAGACAAAGTTTGCTGCAAATAAAACAAACAGCATCAGCAGCCTCAGTCGTCTTCACAAAATCCATCTGAGGTCATTTTGTTTGATTTTTTCAGATATTGAAGGTTTGACGTCATGACTTTAGTTAATAATTGTAAGAGTATAACACAGCTTTCCTTCAATAAAGAGTTGGTTTTAGAACTTAGTTTTTCCATTGTAATTTTACCAGCGAAAACAATAGTATTGTTCTTTTTTAAATTTTTTAGAAGAGAACTGAGAACACAAGATTCATAAATGACAGAGACACTGTGGTTTAACAAAGTAAACAATCCCAAGGGTCTACACCTGACAAGAAAGGGGGTGGGTGTAGTGATGATGTTAGTGTGTATGTATGCATAGACTGTAATTATATCCATTCATTGATTGAGTGTTGGTTCAACAAGATTTAACATAGCAACAAAAGTTTCGGTAGCACTTCATTATAATGACCCATTATAAAACATTTATAAGCTATTAATAGATATTGAACTAATCATGAATAAACCATTTGTAAACATAAGTAAATAATCCAACATTTACATCTAATGTTGCAATACATTTATAAATGATTTATACATTATTAAAAAAGCTTCTTCAGCACTGTTTGTACATAATGCATTCATCATCAACTACTGTTATTTTCTGCGTAGGAAATGTTTTGAGAGATCTAAGAAACTGTTCTTTGATTAACTTCATCTGTCATTTATAAGCATGAATACACATTTGTTAATACTGAAAAGTTTTCACTTTAGATCAGGGCACATAATCCCATCTACAAATGATTCATAGATGATGTATGACTGTGTAACAAATGATTTGTTAAACAAGTTAGAAAATGCTGTCTTTATTTACTAAAGCCAGATTGTCTATAAGAGGTGAGTAAAAAGTCCACAAATCATTTATAAGCATGAATACACATTTGTTAATACTGAATAAAGTTCACTTTAGATAAGGGCACATAATCACATCTACAAATGATTCATAGATGATGTATGGCTGTGTAACAAATGCTTTTTTAAAGCTGGGGTTGGCAATTTTGGAGAACTAGCTGTCTGTCTCTAGCCTGAAGGGGGCGGTAATGCTCCAAAATGATGGATGTCAACCACCGAAGAAGAAGAAGTCTCGCGAGAACTGTCAACTGCAGTAGCATGGATGGCAGTTCTCGCGAGATCAGAGCCAACAGCGGAACAAACTTAGAAAAACAGAGTTTATTTTAGATTTCTTGTACATCTGTCTTAAAATGTGAGGGATACTGGAGCTTGGTTGGTGTTGTGGGACGGCTCAGAGCGGACTTCCCTTATTTTCAAAGACAAAACTTGAAAGGTAAGCATTCTCCAGCGGAGTCTGTTCCATACACGCTACATGCTACATGCTACACGCACTGTCGGTGCACGCCGGGAAAATGCACGCGCAGCAGGCACGCAGAATGGCGACGGGATTTGATTGGTGTAAAAGAAGGTATCCCGGCAAGATTATTGGTTGGGGTTTTCCCTGTTTTACTCCTGCTGTAGATAGTGGATATTTTTCACTCTGTTTTAAGAACACATGATGAGTTGATTACCATCGGGTCATAAAGACCATTTTAACCAGTATTACAAAAAGTGTATCTAAATCAGATCGCCAACTCCAGCTTTAAACAAGTTAGAAATGGCTGTCCATCTTTACTAAAGCCAGATTGTCTATAGGAGGTGAGTAAAAAGTCCACAAATCATTTATAAGCATGAATAAACATTTGTTAATACTGAAAAGTTTTCACTTTAGATCAGGACACATAATCACATCTACAAATGATTCATAGATGATGTATGACTGTGTAACAAATGATTTGTTAAACAAGTTAGAAATGGCTGTCTTTATTTACTTATGCCAGTTTGTCTAAGTGGTGAGTAAAAAGTCCACAAATCATTTATAAGCACGAATACACATTTTGTTAAGACTGAACAGTTTTCATTATAGATAGGGGCACATAATCACATCTACAAATGATTAATAGATGATATGTGATTGTGTTACAAAGGATATTTCAAACAAGATAGGAATGGCTCTGTCTTTATTTACTTAAGCCAGCTTATCTAAGAGGTGAGTAAAAAGTCCACAAATAATTCATTAGCATGAATAAACATTTGTAAATAATTCATAATTTTTACTTTAGGTTAGGGCACAAAATCACATCTACAAATGATTTGTAGATGATGCATGATTGTGTAACAATCATTTGTTAAGCATGAATAAAAAAGTGGCGGATTAGGAGTTTAAACACATCTGCAGTATTTCACTAATATCCTACTTATACAGTTGATCATATAAGAAAAATATTTACAGATAACTCATGAATGTTATAGAAGCACATTTTCGAATTATCTACTAATTAGGTGAAAATGTAGGCCTATGCAATGGTTTTATAATAAACAGTATGTTTGTGATGTTTTTTCCATTAATGTTTGAGCTGCAACACAGACTTAAGATGTGATTTATACTGACTTATAACACACTATTTGTTAACCCTAAATACATTATAGGTGAAGTTAATCAAAGAACAGTTTCTTAGATCTCTCAAAACATTTCCTACACATAAAAATAACAGTAGTTGATGGTGAATGTATTACGTACAAACAATGCTGAAGAAGCTTTTTTAATAATGTATAAATCATTTATAAATGTATTGCAACATTAGATGTAAATGTTGAATTATTTACTTATGTTTACAAATGGTTTATTCATGATTAGTTCAATATCTATTAATAGCTTATAAATGTCTTTTAACTTAAGTTATAAATGATTTTATAATAATTTACAAATAATTATTTACAAAAGCCTATAAATGGTTTGTTCATGATTAGTTAATTATCTGTTAATATCTATTAATAGCTTATAAATGTTTTATAAAGGGTCATTATAATGAAGTGCTACCAAAGTTTCTTAATTAACAATTGAATGAACAATTTGGCTGCAAAATTTATAAGGCCGTTATGGTCCTATGGTCCGATCTACGCAATATAAAGACCAAAAAGAATGAAAAAAATTACCTCCCTCATGTACCGGTGAGCAGCTAGCTTCACAGCTACTGAAGCGTCATGGAGCTAGAGAAGACCAGCACCAAAACCGGGAGGCCGCTTCTGTTACCCTCCACATCGAAGGGAAGGAAATGTAAAAGTTTCGAGGAAAAGGCTGAAGTAAGGAAGAAGTATGAGCAATACAGGTCCCAACAGAGACTCAACATTGGAGAAACGTACGAGCGGTGGAAAAAGCTGCAGAATGATTTGGGACTGAAAACTGATGCTGAGACAGCCGAATTTCTTTTGAACAGGTAATAACTTTGTTTACTACAGTGGGAGATGTCCCTTGAATAACTCTGGTTAGTCTGTGCCTATACTGGCTCTGTCAATAGATTAAAGCATAAGTTAGTCACTCATCGTTAGCATTGTAAACTGAAGACACGCAGAGAAATGTCAGTCCTCGTCCACAATCGGCTCTGCTCTGGTCGGCTAACAGTGGCGATGCCAGACCCTCTTCGCCGCCGGTCCGGTTGAAATGGATACCGCTGTGTGTTACAAGGGGGATGACTGTCGTGTTTGTTACTTTCAGCTATGAGAAATCTCATTTATCTTCAATGCCATGAATATTTTCCGCCGGCCGGCTTCTTGCTCTATCAGAGGGGGCGTGCTGTTAGGAGGCGACACGAGCTGGGGGGCGGGATCTTGGAACACGGAGAGGAGGGGTGAGGGAAGGGGGGGGGGCAGGCTGCGTTTTTCAAATCTGGTTTTCAGATCGTCGACCCTAGCTTTAACTGTTTACATGTGGACATGTTCATGTTTAGCAAACAACTTTATGATTAAATTCCAAGCATTTCCTTGTTTGTGTTTTCCAAGTGCGACAGAAAATGTTTTTCGTTAATAAGTTTATGAGTTTGCATTCTTCTCTCTGTGTTTTTATCTGCATTCATGTCATTTAAATCTGAGTCCAGAGGTCAGCTGTAAACCAAGTTGGGCCCTGTGGCTGGATCAGAAGCTCAAAGGGTTGTCCTCTAAACAGATCACCTACCTCAGAGCTGCCTGTGGTGAGGAAGAGTTTCCTCTGCGCTGCATTCACCGAGGAGGAGCGACCAGGGGACGGATTCTGGAGGGAAAGACCAAAGAACCATGGGAGAGGAAGGAGAAGACAAGACAGAAAGCAGCTGTGACAGGCAGTGATGTGAGGGAGACTTTAGATCCAGTGAGTGTGAGTTAAAAACTGTCACCTCTGTCACACTCTGGTAGAAGAAGATCAGCCTCCTGGATCCATTAACAGCAAAGAAATCTTCAATCAGACCAAACTGAAGGAACAAGAGACCATTAATCCAAAACTCACTCACTAACTGATGATGTCAAACATCTGGTGGCTGTTACCTTCTCATCAGAGACAAGAGCGTCCACCACCTCCGGCTCCCCGAGTGTCCCGGCATCCACCAACCTGCTGATCAGATATTTGTGCCGGGCATCCAGAGTCGCCCGTCTCTCCTCCTTTAACGCCTTTGCCTGCTTCACCATCTCTCTCCTTGCTTCATTGGTCAACAGCATTGTTCTTTTTCCACACACCTGAAGGGAAATCAGGAGCTTATGAGCCTAATTTCATCAGTAAATCCTGGAGTCGCTGGTCAAAAGATTATTAATCCCCTTAACCCTTTAACTACCAGCTTAACTGTTTGACAGGCGACATTAATAAATTCAGGAATATGTATTTAAAAAAAAAAAACGAACAAATCAAATCATTTTTGACTCCTTTAGCATTTCAGGGATCAGAGAAAAATACTAACAAACCTAAAACTAGATCTTTCCTTGGTGTGGGATTTAAAGGTTTAAAATGCAAACAGTTGATGACATAAAAATGCACAAATATTTGGATCAAAATAAAACAGAAAAGTCAGAAATGTTTTCAAATAAAATAGCAAAAAAAAAACAATAATGCATTTGACATTGCTATTTTGATGAATAACAGATTTTATATATAAAAATTATCATTTTCAGTAGACTGTTAAATTAAAATTGATGGTAAAAATTAGGGCTGGGTATCGATTCAGATTTTCTGGATCGATTTGATTCGATATTAAGAGGTCTCAAATTGCTTCAATTCACAATTCCATTCGATATTTGTTCAGTCTGGGTTATCTCAGTAAAAATAATGCTGTAAATGACTTTTTGACCCGGCTTATTAGTGATATACATTAATGCATATTCTGCATGTTACTTGTTTTTGTACAACTAGTCTTTTCTTTCCTGCTTGTTAAATCTGAAATGTCCAGACGTTAAACTCTCCGGTGGTGTCCCTATAGTGCTTCTCACTTCTGCCATGTTTTTTTTTTTTGACTGCTTGCAGTAACATTTCATGAGATCTTGTTCAGTGGAAAGCAGTGCTAAACGTGAGACTAGCAGAGTTGATACCACAGGCTGCTTCTTGGACCGTCCAATGAAGAAAAAACTACCCATGTTAAAAGATCAATCTTTGGATTTAATGGATCGATTATGAACCATCTAAAGGGAAATCGATTAAATTGATTTTTTTAACCCAGCCCTAGTAATGATAATAACAATAGCTTTCAGGTTTTTTAACCTTTGAGTCCCACACAAAGAAAATGGAAAATATCAGTTCTTTTGATTTGTTTGCAGTTTTTCTGTATCCTGAAACACAGACAGAAACAAACAATGAAGTGTGATGTTTTATGACACATTATATATTCCTGAATTTATTGACCTCTGCCCAACAGTTGAGCTGAGAGTTAAATGGTTAACACAGTCCAGGTCAGGAGTCAGACCAGGTGGGTCTCGGACATCAATGTTGCCCTCTAATAACATCCACGCTCTCTTTTCTATCATATTTACTCACAGAGGTGGCAGCAGTCGAGGGTGCAGCAGCTGCAGAGGGAGACATGAGGTTGATGGTCCTCAGGTCCTGGTTTCCTATTCGCCGGTGACCATCTGAAAATCATTTGAAAGATTCTGAACTTGTCACATTTAGCTAAATCCTTTCTCATTATTTTAGCTGCTTGAAAAAGAAGTCAAAGTTTGATTGTCCTTCAAGATAATCTGAGGGGTCAGATGTTTCTGCAACTTGCAGGTGAGATTCTAAAATGCTCAGGAACACCAGTTGATGTGATTTATGAGCAGTAAAATTTCTGAACTCAGACTGAGGTGGGATTGGCATTGAAAAAGCCAAAATAAATATATACAAATGTACCAAAACACTGAGTTCAGATCAACAAGCCATCAGAGAATAAACTAGAAAAGCACTCAGAGAGCACAGACCTCCGCCAAGCAGCTCAGATTCAGCTTTTCCACAACTCCTATGAGAGATACATTTCTGGATCACTAAGTCCAAAAAAGAGCCAGGATCCAGACCAAACTGAGCTCCTACATTGAGGCTGTGATCCTCTATCAACACAACAAGTTTTTGGAAGATAACTTAATATTTTACTTTCATACGAATTATTAAATTTTGTCAATGGAATTTCCCACTACAAAGTTCATTGCTGTTACGATGTCAATCTGGATCAGATCCATCTGAAATTTATCTTGAAAAAGAGACGCGGACACCTTATTAACCTTAACACTGGAAACAAATCCATTTCGAAATGGCAGGTATATAATTTTTGAAAATTCTACCCAATTTGAACTCATGAGATTTGTTTTTTACATTTTGGCATCCAATAAATATATGAATCATTATCAAAATCTAATCATTTCTAAGTCGGTTCATCACAAACATCTCCTGAAAATTTCAGCCAACTCTGCCCAGTAGTTTTTGTGTAATCTTGCTAAACACCAAACAAACATACACTGTAAAAACAAAACCTCCTTGGTGGATGTAATGATTTGAAGCTTACTGTTTGCACCTCTGTGTTGGTTAATCAGAGGAGGTCTTGGTTTGCCACTTGGCCCATCTGCTCCTCCATCCTTCTGCTCTTCATCTGCAGAGCCTTCAGGAACTTTCTGCTCCTCCTCTTGTTGCTCCTCGTCATGGGAAGGAGGACCATCACTGAGCTCATGTTCAGAACTAAGAGCCTCATGTGGAGACGGGGGCTCTGCCATCTGGAGGGAGAGTTAAACTCATTTATTTCACATGTCTTGATTTTGTTATTTTGTCCATGCATCCATTTTCTCCTCTGCTGTCCCTGTCAGGATCACTGGAGGGTGGAGCCAATCAGTTTGGAGAGAGGGGTGTTCAGGCCTTTGCATACAGTCACTTCAATATGTCCTAAATTGTTGCAAGTTTAACAGAAATAGATCTCACTTTGTTTTATGTTTTTGCACAATGAACCTGAAACTTCAGTCCACCATGATTCTTTTTTAAGAACAGCTGTGAAGTTATTTGTAATTTCCTGCATATAACTTTTCACTTAAAAATATGCCTCTGTCATCATAATTTTGAAGTCAACTTGCATTTATCTCCTTATTTCTACAAGTAATTTTCCAGGAGTTTTTGACTTTCCCAGTCATGTCCACACATAGGGGTTTATGTTTTTTAAAAATTGAGACAGTTTCCTTGGTGAACATACACATAAACCATCTGCATTTCAGAACACCAAACACATGCTTTGGAAAACTTTTTCTGAGTAGAAGATTCTCCATTCGGACCAGGCTCCAAAAGCACCAGACGGTGCATCATTTGGTACCAGGCTGTAGAGAAACAGCAGAAAATTAAAACCATCACATTTTTATCAACTGAGAATGAAGGGTGTTTCGTTTTAAAAGAATGACCTGATCCTCTCATATCCATCATGCAATTTTTACACTCAAGACTCTCTGCCTGTTTCTGCTGTGATGACTGAAAAGTAAGACCTGAAATAAACTCTCTGTTCAACCTCATGAACTCATCTACCTGTGCTCTTAGCGTAGCTGACTCTGCACACAAGACCGCTCGACTATGTGATGTGGAGGGAGACGATTCAGAGGTCAGAGCTGATACAATACAATCAATAATCAATAAAAATATCACATCAGAGTGAAGAGTGGTGCATAAAACACACATGGGGGCTGTTTTTACAGCATTTTCCTTTGTGCTCAGAGGGTGTTATGATTTGATTGGTTACCATATCAACAGGTGACTTTAAGCTGTGTTCCTAAATGTTATTGTTAATCAGCCGATGAAAACAGAGTGAGTCCTCACGAATGTCTTTATTGTGGTTTAGAAGGATGTTAATGGCTCCCTCTGATCCTGCATTATAAAGTTAGATATACTATGAATGTGTGATTGTTTGTATCTCCTGTTTTTATCAAATACAAAATGTCAGACAATACGCAAAGACTCAATCGACTCAGTTAATTCTCAAAATACATACATCAAACCAAAATGACAGAAATGGGAAATTACAGTTGGCTGCTACAGGCTTATTACATCCAGTAAGGAATGCACTTCTAGTATTTAGGCTGTACTGTTTTTTGATATTTTTCGATCATAATGACTTTATCAAACATTAAGATCCAGGTTTAATGTTTGATAAAGTTAACAGTCTGAGTACTTCTGATCCATACAGCTTAACCTGCTTTCTCACAGAACTGCAGCTCTGTTAAAAAAGAAGAAGCAGAGCAGGACTGACCTTTTTCCTGAGGGAGCTGCTGAGTGTTCAGAGTCTGAGGACGAGTTTCTGCTGCTGAAGAGACAGTAAGACTGGAGAGAGAGAGAGAGAATCCAGGAGGTGGATCATCAAGTAAAAGTTTGACTGTTGCCACGATCACCCTGCAGAGCTCAGTAGGTGAGTGTTAGTGTGTCGGTGTCTCGGCAACTAAAACACAACAAAGCTGCCTCCTTAGTGGGAAAAATAAAGATCACCATGTGATTAATGCAACAAAAAGACTTATTTTATCAAACTAAGAGTATTCCACTGAACATTTGTTTAATGCAAAGATAATATACAAAATAAAAATGCATACCCGACAATACAGGACTGTTTCATGACATCAGAAATATTTTACATCCATTTGAGCAACTTTCAGAACAGTGGTCAAAGTGAGATGTCATTTTAGCTTTAATATCTTAATGTTTATTTCTTCAGCATCAAATACAGACGATAATGTGCAGATTTCAAAGCATCAACGTCTTTACAGAAAGAGCTAAAAATCATCACTTATGATCATCTTTAAAAAAGATCAGTGTTTGACTCACACTGAGACAGCTTTGAGCAGGAACTTAACCAGGTCACACTGTGAAGAAGGTCTTTTAGAGCAGAGGGAAGAAGTCAACGCTTGAGGCTTCATAGTGGAAGCATTAATGAGTCTTAATCAGTCACAGGTTAAAGGAAGGTTTTCCACCTCAGCTTTAAAATAATATTCCCATCAACATCAAAAGACAAAACCCAGATATCTACTTTTAAATGCTATTAACTAACTTGTAAGTATAAGTCCATGACATGCACCTTTTTGAATTCTTTGTTAAATCGGCATAATTTGCAAATTTATTCCAACCACCAGGTACAACTGCTGTTCTGGTTTAACTTGTTGCTGTGTTAACTTATGATGCCAGGTGATTGATTAAATGTTTCTTAGTTCATATTCTAGTTTTGTTCAGTTGTAAGTAAAAACTCAATTGTTTTTTACATGATAGTGGACATATTTTAGCAGTAATCAAAAATCAATACATAAGACATAAAATGACTGCTTTAATATGTTCATCCATACTTTTAGCTCCCATTCAGGGTTGAACCATCCCATTGCTGTTTCTTCTTCTTCGTCTGAGGTTTAAAACTTCACAGAGCCATGGATCCACCTCAGAAAAAGCTGTGATCAGAATGAAGCAGGCATCATTTCCTTTTGGTAAAACTGAGTCGATCACATCTCGTGCTTTGTCCGCCCTGACTTTGGTTTTGATCAACTGCATCTCCTCAACATTCACAACACGATGCTCCAGGAGCTTATCCAGGAGCTGGTTCAGGACTGGATCAGTCACTCGGTTGATGAAATGAGTCCTGATGGAGAACAGTGTCTCTGCTGCAGAGGCCCTGTCCACTGCAGGGGCCCTGTCCACTGCAGAGGCCCTGTCCACTGCAGAGGCCCTGTCCACTGCAGAGGCCCTGTCCACTGCAGAGGCCCTGTCCACTGCAGAGACCCTGTCCACTCCAGGGGCCCTGTCCACTCCAGGGGCCCTGTCCACTGCTTGGACAAGAGGCACGAACTGGGTCAAGACTTCTCTCCCGTCCTGGTCCTGGACTATCAAAGTTACTTCCTCTGAGTTTGGAGTGAGGAAAACTTGAAATGTTGGATGAAAGTTTGGTCCATACTCTGAGGAAAATCGTGCATGCTGAAAGAGGAATTCAACATTTATTCTATTAAAGAGGTCATTAAAACAGAGCAAGGCAGTACATTGTTGCAGAGGGCCAGAGCTCTGAGGAATTTAACAAATTCAGGCCGAAAAAGAAAAAAGTTGGCTAATTATCTCAAATCTACAGCATTTATATTCCTCACATCCTCTCTGCTGTGGTACTACTTTGTCCAGGGTGGAAAGACATGACGGCCACTGCTGTGCATGTGCACTCATAAAAATTTGGTGGATGGTCATTTTTTTAAATCATGACCATCATTAAATTGGTCCTATTTCCAAACACAGTAGGAGTTCAGGGCTCCACCTCCTGAGTTGAAATGACGCACAGACTGTGTGTGAAAGTTCGTTGTAAGCTGCTGTGGATTCTCTCTGCAGTCGTCACTTGAGCTTGCATTGACTGGCTATAGGTTTAAATATTGGAATTACAGGTGTGACAATAATTCATGGTACCCTTCTGTTACAGAAAGAAACACCCACATGGTCACTGAAATAACTTGAAACTGACAAAAGTAACAAATAAAAAATTACTGAAAATCAACTAATGAAAATCAAATATTGCTTTTGTATTGAGCCTCAACAGAATTATTTTAAAAATCACAAAAATGAAACTGGCCAGGACAAAATGACAGTACCCAGAGCAAAGATTGAAAATGATTTGACCACAGGGACATGTTAATAATAATAATAATAATACATTTTATTTAATAGTGCTTTTCTTAGCACCCAAAGACACTTTACAAAATACATAATAAAAACACAGTGCATTAAAATCACAATTAAAATAAATAAAAACAACATAGAAGAGTGGCACAGTTAAACTAAGGTGTGTCCTGTAATTATTATCACAGGTGTCTTCAAGCTTATAATCAGTCAGTCTGCCTATGTTAAGGCTGAAGAGTAGTCACTGTGCTGTTTGGTATCATGGTGTGTACCACACTGAACATGGACCACAGGAAGCTAAGAAGAGAGCTGTCTCAGGAGATTAGACAGAAAATTATAGACAAGCATGTTAAAGGTAAAGGCTATGAGACCATCTCCAAGCAGCTTGATGTTCCTGTGACTACAGGTGCACAGATTATTAAGAAGTTTAAGGTCTACAGGACTGTAGCCAACCTCCCTGGACGTGGCTGCAGGAGAAAAACTAATGAAAAATTGAAGATAAGGATAAAACGTATGGTAGGTGGACTAGAATTTGCCATAAATTATACTGACAGTTGAAAGCTTCTGGGGGAATGTCCTTTAGATTGATGAGACAAAATTGGAGCTTTTTGGTAAGTCACATCAGCTCTATGTTCACAGATGCAAAAAATGAAGCATACAAAGAAAAGCACACTGTACGTACTGTGAAACATGGAGGGAGCTCAGTTATGTTGTGGGGCTGCTTTCCTGCATCTGGCAGGGGATATCTTGAATCTGTGCAGGGTACAATCAAATCTCAAGACTATCAAGGCATTCTAGAGCAAAATGTGATGCCAAGTGTCACAAAGCTTGGTCTAAGCCGCAGGTCACGGGTCCTCCAACAGGAGTCAAAACACACAGCTAAAAACACCCAAGAATGGCTAAGCACAAAATATTGGACCATTCTCAGGTGGCCTTTTGTGATCCTTGATCTAAATCCTGTTGGACATTTGTGGAAAGAGCTAAAATATGAAGTCTCACTGAGAGTTAAAGAAATTTCCTGATTGCAGTTATTGTCTCAAAAGGTTGTGCAGCAAAATAGTACGTTATGGGCACCATCATTTTTGTCCAGGCCAGTTTCATTATTTGATTTTTTTATTACTCTCTTAAACCACAATTCAAAAGCACTGTCTGATTTTCATCAGTTGATTTTTCGGTAATTTTTGTTTACTGTTACTTTTGTCAGTCTCAAGTTATTTTAGTGACCATGTGGGTTTTTGTTTCCTTAACTCAAGGGTACAAACAATCTTTGCAACGTCTTCATGTTTGGTGTGCAAAGGCCCTTACACAGGGGAGTATGGGGTAGATTAGGGTAATCAATGTATAAAAATTACATTTATTTCCTATTTAAATGCTGGAAACAGATGTTACCACTTTGGGTGGTCATGACCACTGGAGGTGGATTTCACTGTCTTACCTTTGGTTGTATTCTGAAGCCTTCAGGTACACAGTGGAGGCTGTAATTTTTATCACAGCTGAGAGGACAGTCAGCACAGATTTGGATGTACATAGCGCCCTCTTGCTGGTCACGAACCTGCAGAAAAATAAATGAAATAAGGATTGCCCAGTGAAATTGCAATGATAGGATCGAGTTACCTGATGAAGTGGCCACAGAGAGAACATTTGTATTGTATTAAAAAAAAAAAAGAGGAGAGAGCCTTCACCATCATTTTCATAAAAATATCACAGGTTTTTTTAGAGAACATATAGCTTACCTCAGCCAGAACAACGTTGCGTGGCAGGAGAAGAACATTGAGCATTTGATGCCTTATGTTTGGAGGTCGGAGGAACAGCAGGACTTGGCCTTTTATTTGATTGAAAAACCTTCTCATCTTCCGGACCAGGCCGAAAGCAGAAAGATGAGAAACGTCCACGACCACATGAGAGTGAGTGACCTCCAGTGGAGACAAGAAGCTCATCCCATCATCGGTGATGTGGACCACAGACAACAGGTCATCAACAAGCAGAGCTGAGGAAGCAGAGAGTGGTGCAACTTTACATTTATTGGATTAATGTTTCCACTGAGAGTCAGAAATTAGCTAACTACATCAGTTTAGGAGAATCTTAAAGATCTGCAGGTCTCCTCTGACCCTGGTCTTCATCTTCAGTGCGTATCATTGTACAAAGAGGAGGACATATCAAAGAGGGATTCTGTCCTCCAGAAATCAAACCATT
>JAZDUH010000086.1:52500-92500 GCA_036419115.1 Scarus forsteni
AGACATCATGCTTTCCTCGGTCTCTTCAAGGCAAGTCCTACTGATAGAGCTGGGAGGACCGCATCAAGGAGGCCAACGAAAGGAAGCATCCCAAGTACCAGGAGCTGGTGGAGCAGTGCCAGACAAGGGCCTGGAGAGCAGGCTGCGAGCCCATCGAAGTTGGGTGAAGAGGCTTCGCTGGTCGATCTCTGTGCAAAGTTTACCCCCAAATTCCACTGCACGCGAAAGCACCCCGCTGCGCAGCGAAGCGGAGCACCGCGGTCTTGCTCAGAACGGCAAACCCCACTGAAAGCGGCACGCCCAGAAGCACAGCCCCGTAGGGGGAGGGCTGATCCCCGCGCCGGCGCTTCAGCAATCCGACGCTAATGCGCCGCAGCACGTGCAGTGGAATTTGCCCGATAGACTACAATGGGAGTGAAGTGCTCCTCAGTACGTTTCAAGGATACTACGCTCCGCTGCACAGTGCTTTTGCGTCCAGTGGAATTTGGGGGTTCCTCTCTGCTGGGCAACACAGGGGCTGCAAAAAGGAGGGCCATGAAGGAAACCATGGAGGCAGCAGAGACAGCCTCCAAATGGCTTTGGATCAGGAGGAGAGATCAGTAGACCAGTGCTGCTGGGACACAACCCAGGGCCTGATCAACCCTTGCTGGGTCACCTGAGGGAGGACGTCTGATGTTGAAAGACCTGAAATGTCTGATGACCTCAGGAACATCACTGACTCTCAGGACATCGGCTCCACTGCAACTTCCCTTTCTTCGTCACCACTACTTTCAAGCAAATATGACATATCAGCTCGTCGGTGTTCATGGGCTCACACCTTGTTCATTCTGTTAAAAACCAAAATACTACCTCACTGGGGCTGTGGTATTCAGCTTAGTAACTGTAGCTTTCATGCCACCATTCATGTTAGTGTTTGTTTCCTCGTTACTCCTCACAACGCTCACTTCAGCTCTGTGTGTGTACGCGTGGACAGCCCCGCCTCCCCCACAAAGATTGAATGACTGACAGATGGATCACTAACCCTAAACCCGCTCATTTCACTATAGAACCAACACACCCAGGCGTTGAGACAGTTGCACGGAGTGAACCATCTTCTCATCCAGCCTGTTTGGTAGAGAGAGAAGAGGAAAACACACATACATGTGTCAATTTGTCGAGGCCGGCAAACTTACTGAGGACATTTTTATTTATCATGCGGTTAACTGATTTATTGATTAGGATGACAGGTCTAGAGTCAGGCTTTTATCCAAGTTTTATGTTGATTCTCTACAGATTTACAATGGTGAATACAAAAACAGCTACATTCGAAATTTAATTCAGGCTATAAGGATTTCTTCTTGGTGGCAATATCACTTTTCCCCTTCTTTTACAGTACACTTCTCATTTGCGTGTAAAGTGGGACAAAATAGTTTGTGTAACTTCTGACTTGAGTT
Organism: Scarus forsteni; assembly: GCA_036419115.1. Taxonomy (NCBI): domain Eukaryota; kingdom Metazoa; phylum Chordata; class Actinopteri; order Labriformes; family Labridae; genus Scarus; species Scarus forsteni. Next base: position 53,934 of record JAZDUH010000086.1, read on the forward strand.
TATATTGGCAGTATAGTGAGCACAACAAGAACAAATGAGCAACTACACTTTGGAACAAGCCTGAAAAAAACACAACCCGCAGCTGCCAATATTTACAAGCAACTTTAAAAAAAAAATGCAGCCCAAATTTGCGTATAATAAGTGGACCTAACATCTCTGGCATCCAGTTCTCTTTTGTGTCTGTTTGCTGGACAGCTCCTGTCTTGTGCCTTGCTGAGAGAGGCAGGTCAGATAACAGATGTTAGATATCAGTGCATAATAACACGCCACAATTTACTGTTAGTAATGGCAACAGCGTTGCAACATCAAAAACAGTGATTAATAAGATTAGATTCCACGACTGGAAAATAATAACTGTCAGTAATGCCTTTATTTTTAACGTTGTTACTTTCAACACTGAGTAACACTGCAACATGCTATGCATTATAATTATTTAGCCTTGCAAATAAAAGAGCATCATGGTTGATTTTGTATGGATGCAAATATTTGTGCCAATGTTTTGCCACAACAAATAAAACAAAGCTGTCAGTTTCAGTCTAGCCTTTTCATGACAAAAAGTCCCCTTGATATCCAACATTTTCTTTGTTTTTAACACATTACACAATTAAAATATGTACGTATTACAGTTTATTGACCTCAGAGTTTCCAGTCTGCAGTCTGGACTCTCCAGAAAATCACACAGAGACTTCACTCCTGAATCCTGCAGATCGTTGAAGCTCAGCTCCAGCTCTCTGAGATGAGAGGGGTTTAACTTCAGGGCTGAGGCCAGAGAAGAACAGCTGATCTCTGACAGACTGCAGATACTCAATCTGGAAAAAGAATTAATGATAATGTAAGGGTCAGAGTAAGGTTTAATTAATGGCATACATTCCTCAAGTGCTTAACAACACATGACAAAACAACAAAAAAAAAATCACAAAAATAAGTGACAATAAAACACAGAAACAGCAAAGGGTTAAAAAGTACAACAAGGGGCCAAATGTCAACATATATATATAAATATATATATATATATATTAGGGCTGTCAGACGGTTCATCTAATTAATTACCGGATTTAAAATTAATTAATGTAATTAATTGCATTTTAATCTCATATCTGCTTAAAGTACCCAAATAAAGAATTTGAATTCTAGGATATTATAAAATTGTAGTGCATGACTAATCAGATGAATACACTAAGAAGTGAAGATTTGCAAATCCACATTTTTATTGGTGACTAAATAAAACCAAAGTCAGGGCGACTTGTCCAGAAAATTCTAAGCTCAATCAGGCAACTCAAATTACACTTTAAGTGTGTTTGATAAATCAAATTCAAAATAAGAAAAAGGTTGAGAACATCCAGCAAAACAATTAGGCCTGATGCATTATTAAAGAATGTAGTACAAATATAGATAAATAAATTCAAAAATAAAATAAGACTAAGTCTTAAATATGCCATTCCTGTTGTCACCTGGGCTTTGTTTGGTTTGACTAGAGACGCATGTGTGAAGTGACGTGCCACTGCCATGTACGGGTCCTCCAGCTGGACAATATCAAAATGTTTGTGTGCTATGATTAATCTTGTGATTCATTTTTATAATGCATTAATTTGTGTTATTAATCAATCTAATTAATGCACTAAAGTGACAGGTCATATATATATATATATATATATATATATATATATATATATATATATATATATATATATATATATATATATACATACATATATATATATATATATATATATATATATTAAGATGTTTTCTAAGAGCTTCAGTTGAAGTTTTCTGAACAGATTTTACTGTTAAGAGTGCTCTTGGGCATCTGAGCAACAACTTTGACAGCTTGATGGTCTTCAGCCTTTAGACTGAGCCTTTGGACACTAAGAGGACTTGGTCCTGACCTCAGGCAGTTGACTGACAGTGCAGAGAGCAAATCAGAGATAAAAAAAAAAACAAAACAGGAGTCTGTGCATGGATTTATGGACAATGATTCCCATCAACGAGTATGAATACTGTATCCCCATAGACAAACTTTAAAAACACCTTCGGCTGACAAAGTTTCTGTATCTATCACATTATAGGAAAAAGTACGTGAAGACAATGCTAACATCATTGCTGGCCCACATTTACCTGGAGATCCTTTCTCTATGCTGCAGCAGCACTGCAACATGCTTTACATTATATTTATTTAGCTTTGGCCCCATAGACTAAATGTTGATTCTTTTTATATGTGTATTTATTTCTCCCAATGCTACATTTGCACAAGCAGACATCAAATTATAATAAACTATCAGTTCTAGTTGCTGCAGTATATTTCACACAGAAAAAAAGTGGTCCATCTTGTTAAAAATAGCACCTTTTCTTATTTTTTCTGAGAGAGGCAAAACAAACAAATGATCCAGTTCATACTTTTTTAGATGATCAAATGAAGACAGCTGTCAGAATTTGAACTAAAATTAAAATCTTAAAACCTTTCGGTGGTGACCTGACCTTAAAGTTTCCAGTCTGCAGTTTGGACTCTCCAGAAAATCACACAGAGACTTCACTCCTGAATCCTGCAGCTTGTTGTTGCTCAGCTCCAGCTCTCTGAGATGAGAGGGGTTTGACTTCAGGGCTGAGGCCAGAGAAGAACAGCTGATCTCTGACAGACTGCATTCAGTCATTCTGGATGTAGAATTAATGAAGAGGTAAGGTTAAGAGTAAGGTTAAATTGATAGATCACATTTCTCAAGTGCTTCAAACCACATAATAAAACAACAAAATATATAATCACAAAAATATGTGACAGTAAAACACAGAAACAGCATATGGGTAGAAAAAAGCCCTACAACAAGGGGTCAAAAGTTAATTTAAAAAATAAATGGTTAAAGATGTTTTCTAAGAGCTTCATTTGAATTTTAGAGGATATATTTTACTGTGAAGAGTGTTCTCAGCATCTGAGCAACAACTTTGACTGCATGATGGTCTTTAGCCTTTAGTCTGAGCCTTTGGACACCAAGAAGACTTGGTCCTGACCTCAGGGGGTTGACTGGCAGTGCAGAGAGCAAATCAGAGATAAAAAACAGGAGTCTGTTTGTGCGTGGATTTATGGACCATGATTCACATATCAACCATGATATGGACCATGATTCACATATCAACAGTTGATATCACATCACATCAACACATATGAACATGTCCATGAACAACCTGTAAGAAATACCTGTTTCTGGCAAGTTTCTGTATCTATCACATTTATTGAAAAAGGAAATGACGAAAGTGCTTGCATCACTGCTGGTCTACATTTACCTGGAGATCCTTTCACTACACTGCAGCAGCACTGCTACATGCTGTGCATTACATTCATTTAGACTTGACACTACAGAATGTCATGGTTGATTTTGTTTCTGTTAAATTATTTTTGCCAATGTTACATTTGTCTTGGAACACTTGAAATTAACATAAGCTGTCAGTTTCAGTCCAGCCTTGAATTTGAAGATGATTTCACAGAGAAATGAGGGATGTGCAGTGGGGCAAAAAGCATTTAGTCAGCCACTAATTTTGCAAGTTCTCCTACTTAAAAAGAGAGGTATCTAATTTTCATCAGAGTTACACTTCAACTATAAGAGACAACATGAGAAAAAAAAAATCCAGGGAAATACCACTGTAAGACTTTTAAAGAAATTATTTGTCAACTAAAAAGCACTTGGAGAGCGCAGACCTCCGTCATAGCCACAGTCCTCAGCCATATTGTCATTTTGACCATAAATATTAGTCCTACCTTTATTTCATGTAGATATTTAGATTCCTTGACCATGAAAACATACCATTAGCAACTGGATTCTTAATATCTATTTTAGTTCAGTAGTTATTCACAAAAATCACATTTTTGAATCAGTTCTTCCTTTACCCATGCTGAACATTTCCTGAAACTTTCATCCAACTCCATCCATTACTTTTTCAGTTATTTTGTTCACAGATGGACGGATGGACGGACGGACGGACGGACGGACAGACAAACTCTCCCGAAAACATAACCTTCTTGGCGGAGGTAATTATGGTGGAAAATAAGTATTTGGTCACCCACAAACAAGCAAGATTTCTGGCTCTCACAGACCTATAACTTCTTCTTAAGGAAGCTCTTCTGTCCTTCACTCGTTACATGTATTAATGGCACCTGTTTGAACTCGTTATCTGTAAAAAAAAGACATCTGTCCACAGCCTCAAACAGTCAGACTCCAAACTCCACCATGGCCAGGACCAAAGAGCCATCCAAGGACACCAGGAAGAAAACTGTAGACCTGCAACTGGCTGGGAAGAGTGATTCTACAATAGGCAAGCAAGGTTGGTGTGAATAAATCAACTATGGGAGCAATTGTAAGAAAATGGAAGACATACAAGACCATTGATAATCTCCCTCTATCAGGGGCCTCTTGCAAGATCTCATCCCGTGGGGTCTAAATGATCATGAGAACGGTGAACAAAAATCCCAGAACCCAGAGACCTGGGACCGAAGTAACAAAGGCTACCATCAGTAACATGCCACACAGAGAGGGACTCAAATCCTGCAGTGCCAGGCATGTCCCCCTGCTTAAGCCAGTACATGTCTATGCCCGTATGAAGTTCGCCAGAAAGCATATGGATGATTAAGAACAGCACTGGGAGAACATCATGTGGTCAGATAAAACCAAAAAACAACTTTTTGGTAAAAACTTGACTCGTTGTGTTTGGGGGAAGAAGAAAGCTGAGCTGCATCCCAAGAACACCATGCCTACTGTGAAGCATGGGGGTGGAAACCTCATGCTTTGGGGCTGTTTTTCTGCAAAGGGGACAGGACAACTGATCCGTGTTAGGGAAGAATGAAGGGTGTATCGTGAGATTTTAAGCCAAAACCTCCTTCGATAAATGAGCGCATTTGAAGATGGAATGTGGCTGGGTCATCTAGCATGATACCAAACACACTCTGCCAACAAAGGAGAGGCTCCATAAAAAAGCATTTCAAGGCCCTGGAGTGGCCAAGCCAGTCTCCAGACCTTAACTGCATAGAAAATTTGTGGAGGGAGCTGAAAGTCCATGTTGCCCAGCAACAACCCCGAAGCATCATTGCTCTCGAGGAGATCTGCATGGAGGAATGGACCAAAATAGTGGCTGCAGTTTGTGCAAACCTGGTGAAGACTTAAAGGAAACTTATGAAGTGTACCTCGAATGAAAATTACAGACCTCTCTCATCTTTCCAAGTATAAAAAAATTGTAAAATCAGTGGCTGACTAAATACTGTTTTGCACCACTGTAAATATCAACTTTCTCATTTTTTTCTGAAACAGGAAAAACAAACAAAGGATCCAATTAATACTTTTCAGCTGATAAAATACAAATAGGGTAGTCAGAATTTGAACTATGAATAAAATCTTAAAACCTTCCAGTGGTAACCTGACCTTAAAGTTTCCAGTCTGCAGTTTGGACTCTCCAGAAAATCACACAGAGACTTCACCCCTGAATCCTGCAGATCGTTGAAACTCAGCTCCAGCTCTCTGAGATGAGAGGGGTTTGACTTCAGGGCTGAGGCCAGAGAAGAACAGCTGATCTCTGACAGACAGCAGAGTCTCATTCTGGGTGGAAAATTAATGATAATGTAGAGGTTACAGTGAGGTAAAATGGCTAACATTTCTCAAGTGCTTCACAACACATAACAGAACAACAAAAACAATAATCACAAAAATAAAAGACAATGAAACACAGAAACGGCAAAGGGTTAAAAACTACAACAAAGGGTCAAAAGTTAATTTGAATAATGTATTTTAAGATGTTTTCTAAGAGCTTCATTTAATGTTTACAGAATATATTATACTGTGAAGAGTGTTCCCGACATCTGAGCAACAACTTTGACTGCATGATGGTCTTTAGCCTTTAGGCTGAGCCTCTGGACACCAAGAGGACTTGGTCCTGACCTCAGGGGGTTGACTGGCAGTGCAGAGAGCAAATCAGAGATTAAAAAAAACAAAACAGGAGTCTGTGCATGGATTTATGGACCAAGATGCACATCAACGCATATGAACATGTCCATGAAGAAACTGTAAGAAATATCTTTTGCTGACAAGTTTCTATATCTATCACATTAACGGAAAAAGGACATGATGACAGTGCTAGCATCATTTCTGGCCTACATTTACCTGGAGATCCTTTCTCTATGCTGCAGCAGCACTGCAACATGCTGTGGACTTTATTATTTAGCCTTGACACCACAGACTGTCATGGTTGATTTTGTATCTGTGTAATTATTTGTGTCAATGTTGCATTTGCCCTTGAACACTTGAAATGAACATAAGCTGTCAGTTTCAGTCCAGCCTTGAATTTAAGATGATTTCACAGAGAAATGAGTGATGTGCAGTTTGTTATAAATATCAACTTTTATCAAGTTCTCTGAAACAGGAAAACTGTCAAAGGAGCCAATTAATACTTTACAGCAGAAAGAAAAAAACAATCATGTTTATGTTTGATAATCATGAATATATCTCATCTATTTAAAGAATCTGCTTTATCTAAACCTTTGTCTTTTCCTGTTTAATGCCTTATGGTTATTTAAGTAAATTTATACTGATTGTCTGCTCAGCAAGCACTTTCAAATGGTTGGTGCATTGATGCAAATACCATATAATGGATGCTGTCCCTCAGACCTTTGACCAAAAATGGTGCCGCTGATACCCCCCCTTTGGACACATCTCCCTCTCTCCCTGTCAGCACCTCATTGGTTCAAAACCACATGATGACTCAACTGACACACCCCTACAGCATTTTGATTGGCTGACCCAGATGTGGCTGCACATAATAATGACAATAAACTTTATTTGTATATCACCTTTAAAAACATTAGTTTACAAAGTGCTTTGACAGCAGTCAGGAACATAAGATAACAAAGCACACGAGTTTAAACACAAGGAAAAAAGAACAACCGAAAAAGGTTCATTAAAATCAAAGAACAGTTAGGACATACACAAATAACAAAATGAAGATGAGAACGTTCTGCAACACATAAATCAGTTTAACCCCAAAGTAGGCACAAAGATCAAGGCCCCGACCCCATAGGGCCGGAGACACAACACACCAGGACACAGCAACACACAAGAGGCTGAAAACTCAAGTGTAAACTGTACCCTGATGGTTCTATCTAACATGCACGGGTGCCATGTCGAGTGACTCCAGCCCCATGATTCAAAAGGCCCCCTCCAAGTGTCATAGGAACCCAGACAATACAGGAACACTGCTGCTAAAATGAGACCGTGAGGACCAAATAAAAACCAAAGCAATATAAAAAGACAAGATAAAATAGTAGAGATGAAAAAAGAGATAGAACAATAACACAGTGACCTTAAAAGATTTCTATAGATTAAAAGTATGACATAAGATAAAACAATCTGAATTAAAAGTAAATAAAGACACCAGTCTGTGAAAATAAAAAATAAGAAGTCAATAAAAGATGAAGCTAAAATGATAAGAAGAATACCATCAAATAAAAGGATAAAAAGACTGAGACACAAATAAAAGGAAAAGAGACTAAAACACAGAGAAAGAAGGAAAATAAAAGACTAAAAAGACTAAAAAGACGGCATCACATAAAAGCACTTCTGTAAAATTATGTTTTTAAAAGTGACTTAAAAGAAGCAACAGACTCCGCACGCCTTATCTCCTCTGGCAGGTCGTTCCAAAGTCGAGGAGCTCTGATGGAGAAAGCTCGATCACCTTTAGTTTTGAGCCTTGACTTTGGAACAACTAGGAGATCCTCGCCAGAGGACCTAAGGCTGCGGGCTGGCTGATAAGGAGTTAAAAGCTCTGAAATATAGCTGGGGGCCAAGCCCATGAGTGATTTAAAAGTAATCAATAAAATCTTAAAATCAATTCTAAAACTGACAGGAAGCCAGTGGAGGGAGGCTGGTCAAATTATGTAACTGTTTAACTTTTTGAGATTTTTTTTCTATTTAATATTTAATTTCAGTCCTACCCTATTTACCCTATTAGGTGATGTTTGTTATGCATTTTTGATGATCCTGATAAAGGCCACAAACCGAAACACGGTGGTCTAATAAAGCTGCTTCCTGAACTACTGAGGACCAGTGTGTAACTAAACCAGGACCTGAGGACTAAACCCAGTAGAAATGAGAGCTGAATGAGAATTTTGACCTTCACTGAGAAGTCTTCATGATTTTACTTTTGTCACTAAACACAATGTGGATTTTTTTTTTTTTTTTTAAGTTATTTTTTGGGCTTTTTTATGGCCTTTATTATATAAGACAGCTGAAGAGTGACAGGAAAGCAGGTGAAGAGAGGGGGGATGACATGCAGCATAGGGCTGTGGCCGGGATTCAAACCTGCAGCCGCTGCTGGGGGTTGGCAGCCCCCATACATGGGGCAGACGCTCTACCAACTGAGCTAATGTCCGCCCCACAATGTGGATTTTTTAAAGGATAGAGATGTTTAGGACTTGTTTACATTACCGAAATTTCAAAATAAGAGAAAACAAAAAGAAATTATTACCAAGACTATTATTTATCAGTCATTAAATATGTAGTAAGTTTGACAAAACAAAGAATATTTATGTGAGCTAAAGCCATTCTCTGACCTCAGAATTTCTAATCTGCAATTAGGGCTCTCCAGTCCAACACACAGCAGCTTCACTCCAGAATCCTTCAGCTTGTTGTCGGTCAGATCCAGCTCTAGTAGATGTGAGGGGCTGGATTTCAGAGCTGAGGCCACGATTTCATAGTCACCTTCTTGAAGGTCATACAAGGATAGTCTGTTGATATGCATATGTTGGAAAACAAGTTACATTTACGAATATATTTTTTTAAATCTAATGCCCTTTAAATGCATTCTCAATATCTGCACATGACAAAAAAGTTTATATTTATGTTTGTATATGATGCTTTTTGTTCAAATTACTCCCAATTTTCATCTCATTCTGGAAAGTTCCAGGAAATTTTCCACCCCTTTGAAACCTTCATCAAAGTCACCTGATGATGAATATGTTTTGACTTCCAAGTTGACATTTGGTGAGAATGTATATGAAAAATGCACAAAGAAAACTAAGGGATGAGCAACCCAAATCTTTTCTTTGTAAATCCCCACATGGCTGAGTGGACTCTTCAGCTTGGAAAATGTCTTAACTGGGAAAAATGTACTCAAGACAAGCAGCTAAAATACTTCATATGAGAAATGTTGGACACTTTTTGATTGTGAAATCAACTTGTACATGACTGATGTTCAATGATAATCACTTCTGGACTTACACAGCCTTCCTGCAGTTTCTCACAGCAGGAATCAGTCGTCTTCGTCCCTCCTCTGATGTTTTGTACTTTCCCATGTCCAGCTCATCCAGAACCTCTTCTGACATCTGCAGCATGTAGGCCAGAGCAGAACAATGGATTGCTGAGAGTTTCTTCTCTGATCTGTTCTCTGACTTCAGAAACTCTTGGATGTCCTGATGTACTGAGAGTTCATTCATCTCCATTAGACAGTGGAAGATGTTGATGCTTCTGTCAGCAGGAATATTCCGATTCTCTGTTTTTAGGTGTCTGATAACCTTCTGGATCACCTCTGGACTGTTGTTTGTCTGACCCAGAAGATCTCCTAACAATCTTTCATTTGACTCTACGGACAGTCCATGAAGGAAGCGAACAAACAGGTCCAGGTGACCTGTTTTACTTTTCAAGGACTTCTTTAATGACCGCCAAAGGAAATCATCCAGACTCACATCAGCATTTCTACATCCCAGAAACGCCTTCAAAACATTTGTGTTGTTGCTTGTTAGGCAGTTGAACATGTAAACTGCAGCCAGGAACTCCTGAACACTCAGATGGACAAAGCAGTAGACTGTTTGCTGGAAGATCACACTCTCGGTCTTGAAGATCTCAGTACAAACTCCTGAGTACACAGAGGCCTCTGTGGCATCCAGACCACATCGCTTCAGGTCTTCTTTGTAAAACATGATGTTTCCTTTTATCAAATTTTCAAATGCCAGCCTCCCCAGCTTCAAGAGAAGGTCCCTGTCAGATTTGGTAAGTTCTTCAGGATGTCCCTCATCATACTTTTGCTTCTTCCTCCTCGTCTGAACCATCAGGAAGTGTGAGTACATGTCGGTCAGGGTCTTGGGCAGCTCTCCTCTCTGCTCACTGCCCATCATGTGCTCCAGGACTGTTGCAGTGATCCAGCAGAAGACCGGGATCAGACACATGATGTGGAGGCTCCTGGATGCTTTGATGTGTGAGATGATTCTGCTGGACAGAGCCTCATCAGTGAACCTCTTCCTGAAGTACTCCTCCTTCTGGGCGTCAGTGAAGCCTCGTACTTCTGTCACCCTGTCAATGTATGAAGGAGGGATCTGACTGGCTGCTGCAGGTCGAGAAGTGATCCAGATGAGAGCAGAGGGAAGCAGATTCCCCTTGATGAGGTTTGTTAACAGCACATTAATCGATGATTTCCGTGTCACATCAGACACAACGTAACTGTTGTTGAAATCCAGTGACAGTCTGCTTTCATCCAGGCCGTCAAAGATGAACAAAAATTTACAGACAGCCAGGGTTTCTGCTCTCATCTTTCGCAACGTTGGATAGAAAACATGGACCAGCTTTAGAAGACTGTACTGCTCATGTCTGATCAGGTTCAGCTCCCTGAATGAAATCAGAATCACCAGGCTGATGTCTTGGTTTTCTGAGCCCTCTGCCCACTCCAGAGTGAACTTCTGCACTGAGACGGTCTTCCCAACTCCAGCAACACCATTCGTCAGAACCACTCTGATGGGTTTCTGTTGGTCAGAGAGGGTTTTGAAGATTTCATGGCACTTGATTGAAGTCTCATGTTGGGTCTTTTTCTTGAATTCTTCAAGCTGTCTGACTTCATGTTGGGTGTTCACCCCTTCACTCTGTCCCTCTGTGATATAGAGCTGAGTGTAGATCCTGTTGAGGAGGGTTCTACTTCCTGTTTCATTGGGTCCCTCAGCCACTCGTTCACATCTCCTCTTCAGATTGACCTTATGATCATCTAAAATCTCCTGAAGACCACCTGTTACTTAAAAGGAGAATAAAAAGTACAAAGAGACTTGGTAATGTTATCAATGTTGATACCAAAATTAATGACAATATAAATAAACAGAAAAAAAAACAACATAATAAAAGAACAAAAAAAACAACATAATAAAAGAACTCAGCACAACAGCATTAAGCTACCAGTCGAGGGCGGTACTTGTGGGCCACATCAGTCATCGCTGATTGGATAAGGAAGACAGCACCCCAACAAGATCAGTTCTTCATCCTTTCTTTACGAAGAAACTGGAGACCTTGTTTTCGAGGAAAGGGAATTTTTTATTTTTTATTTTTTGGAGGGGGGGGGGGGGGGGGGACTACCCACACTTTTAACTGTGTTGCTCATGCCAAGAATGACTAATCCTAACAAGTTGTAGCTCATTGCAAATGTGACTCATCAGGATTTGACAAGATATAAAATACAACACCAACTGGTGTTAAAAAGGAGAGAAATAATCGCCTGAAATAACCTTTCCAAACATTTTTAGGAGGATATTCCATGATTTTGACAGCAGCTTGTTGCTTTCCTCTCTTCAGCTGTTCAGGTCAGAGTGCTGCAGTGGGATCAGTTTGTGCTCAAGGATACGTAGCCCATATGCTGCATCACAAAACAGTTTGAAACACAGTGACTTCATCGAGTGACATGCTGTACAGAATCTTAGCGTCTCATCAAGCCAACAGTTTTCTAATGACTGCTAGGTATCATCCAGAGTCCAAACTGTGATGGAAAATTGTGAGAATTAGACTTCTAAAACTCCACACACTCAACCATCTCCTTCCCTTCACCAATCTACAAAGTGCTTTTCTTTCCCACCTTGGCCCACTCCCTGACCCCCACCATGAAAACAGGCCAAACCTCTTTGATTTTTTAAATCCTTTTGTCTCCGATGTCTTTGTTTTTAAAATCATTTTGCTTTCCAACCTTACCTCCTTCTCCTTAAGCTTCTCACCACACCTTTCTTAAAATCTGCCTCTACCCCACCTTCTACTAAACCTCTTTGATTTTCATTTCCATCCCATCTCCTGCTTCACACCAAGACATCAGACTTCTTGGTCTTTTGTATTGCCCTGTCTAGACCTAACCCCCACCTGAATCCTCAACCCTGAGCTTCTTCCTGTTTTAGCAGACAGAAAGGTGTGAAGCCCACCTTAGGGGGCGTTTCCAAAAGGTTTAAATGTTCATGTCTCTTGGTGCTCAGGGTTCATTCTTTATTTTCTGGATTGCTCATGTGTTGAATGACCTTCTTTGCAAAGAAAATTAAACTCTTGTCGGCCGGCTGAAGTCTCCATTTCATTCTTCACCAGAAACGGAAAAAGCTTCCACAACAAAACCCAGTTATCTCCACTCTGGGTCAAACGGTAAAAATTGCTTTATTAGCAATTATAGTCGCCTGGACATTGAGCAACCAAACTTCAAAACCATGAGCTTTCTCTTTCTATTCAGTTTTGAAGACTGCTTGTGTATGTTTATGTGGTCTTACTTTGTTCAGGGCTGGTCTGACTGGCTGTCTGCGATTCATGTCCTGTTCTGAATGAGGAGATAGACAGTCTGTCCATCCTGTGTCCAAAGCTGGTAGAGACTGGATCCTTCAGGACATCGTGATACACTGAAGAGTCCTTCTGCTGCTCCTCTGTAGTAACACCTCTCTGCCTCTCTCTAAAAGAAACACAGTTTAAATTTGTGTTTAGTCAAATGTGAACTTATTAGTCTGAGGATGTTTGTATTCCAAGAAACATGGACCATCCAAAAAACAAAAAAATGTTGAAAAAGTTGAACTTTAACCAGCACACACAGTTTATACTGATCATTCTTCATCTGCTGACGTCTCTTTCCTCATTAGTGTTTCAAATTACTGCAGATGTTTCATGATTAACAGTTGCTGGCAGTTGTGTACTCTTAGACTATTTCACTTTTTAAGTATGTTCACGATCATGAATATTCTACAAACCTAGTTTTCCCAGACTGAGTACCCCCAATCCACCTTCATTCTCTCAATCTGAGGCCACGTCCACATGGCAGGTCTTTTCAGAAACTGAGGTCCTCGTCCATTTTTTAAAATATTCTAGCCCACATGTAACTTTTCAAAAACATCCTGTCAACATGAAAACACAAGGATGCAATGTGAAAGGCTGTTTATTAGCTTGTACAATGTCCATGATATGCAACCTGGTGTCTGCAGGGGTGTTGAGTAAATATTTCTAATTTTGTGATTCTGTTCAAGACATAGCTAATCGTCTTTACAAATTCTTTTTTTTTTAAACGTTTTGTGAGAACTACTTTTGACCTCAACATCTGCCAATCGGTGGTCATGTTGACTGATGAGCCAACCAGGGGTCGTGTTGCCATGAGCAATCAGTCAGCACGACCCCCTGTTACACAATAACATCGAGTTTAGTTCAAAATATCAGTGTTTCAAACCAGCATCATAGTGAGAGAATGACAAAAAGCATGAGTTAGCATGGAAACAGTTTATTCAAACTGAATTCAACACATGTGCTGCAGTGCATTTAAACAACAGAGATAATGACGTGTGGTGTGACATCAGCTCAAGGAGAGGTCGGCAAACAGATTGACGCTTTGGGCCAAAAGAACGTGTTTCCAGTCCACATGGAGACACCAGAAAAAAGGTTTGAAAAATCTCCACTTCAGCAGGAGTTGAACTCAAGATGCTGTTTACTTTTTTCCAGAAGGAAAATCTGTTTTTGAATAACCTGCCAAAATGTGGTCATAACCTGAGAGCTCTGTTGGAGCTCCTGCCTCAGTGGGCTGTGATAAAGTTCAGCTTCCAGCACTGATCGTCCTCGAGATCGTTCTCTCGCTCTCCTCTCTCTTCACAGCTCTGTTGGAGAGCTGCAGAGCTCACACACTGCGGGTACTATTTATGATTTCTTTGTTCTTGTTTTATGAAGGAAGAAAAACCATGAAAAATACATTTTTCATGAATGACTATAAATGAAACTCCTGACATTAGCAGATGCTGCAGTGATGTGTTTTGTTCTCCTGTTTGTCTCAGTTCCTACAGCTGATGCTGCTTTCAACAAAGATATCACAGAGAGTAAGAAGAATAATTCTGCAGACATCCTCTGCAGAAAACAATGTCATGTCTGTACACCACACATAAAACCTTAAAGAACTCACTGACAAATGGATCTACCTGCAACGAATGCCAACAACAGATTTTTGTCTACAATTTAAAAAAAACTGTTGAATCTTTAGATATCATAACTGCCGACGATTGTGACAAGACACCAAATTAACCCCTCAAGAAAAGATTTTGTGTTGCAATTAATGAATCATTTAGTGGAGGAACTGATCACTTTTCATGGCTCTGTCACATCTCAAGGTTAAGTTCCCTTTTGTTTCTTCCTCATATGCCATGTCTTGTCTTTCCTGTTCTACTTTCAAAGCACTCACACCCTTCTCTCTCATTTCAGGTTTTGTTTCCTGCCTTCCCCTCTCAGTAACTCCCTGATTGCTCAAAGCTCAAATCATCTCAAACTGTTTTATCAACATGACAGTGAGTTCACTGAACTCCAGTGGCCTCCACAGTCACCAGATCTCAATCCAAAAGAGCACCTTTGGGATGTGGTGAAACAGTAAAATGAGTATGACACTCTGTTTAAAGAGCCTCTCTTTAATCCTTTTAAAGGCAGATTGAAGGCATCAGAGGAAGATGCTTCAGCTTGTAGATGCTTTGACTCTTGACTTCCTGCTTCGTGATTCTGAACTTGTTCATGTGTGTTTATCGTGTTTGTTTTATTTCTGTTTGTGCGTCTTGGCCAGGTCACTTTTGTAAACGAGATTCTTCATCTCATGAGGCTTTCCTGGTTAAATCAAGTTTAAATAATAAACAAGAATGAAGGAGCTCTGAAGGCAGAAGATGGTCCAACCTGGTGCTCACAGGGTGTACCTTATAAAGTGGCCAGTGAGTGTATCCACAGTGTCTCACAGCAGCATGCTCACATGAAGCTTCATGTTCAACATGAATTATAATCCCAAGTGTACAACAGGAAAACTTTAGAAAGCTCTGACAGAATAAAACCTGGACAGCACCAAATCCCAGTCTGAACCGTCTTACCTTTTGTCTGAGACCCCAGGTTTACAGCTCAGATCTGGGGGGTCTACCCAGGACCACTCACTCTGCAGAGACTTGGCACCGTCCTCCTCTTCCTCCACATGAAGACTCATCTTGTGTCCTGCATTCAGTCAGAGAAACAACAGCAAATGTGAGCTCAGGACAGGAAAATACGGAGAAGAACAGTCACTCAGAAGGAACAAGGAAGTGAAATTGTTCCTCTATTCTCGAGTTACAGGAGGTTCAATTTTTTTCTAGCCACCAAAGCTTTAGTTGAATATTTTTTACTCCACAGTTCAGAGACAGAAGGTACAGAAAAAGACACTCACCCTCCTCTGGTCTCTCCTTTGTGTGATTAGCTGTCTTTGTGAACAAAGGTGAAAGCCTTAATGGTTTATTGCTTCTCTTCTGCTTATGGACAGCGTTCAGTGAAGCTCCGCCCCTTTGATTTACAGGTAATCACATGACCAGCTGCAACTTTTTATGTCTGCGGTGTATTCGTCTCTTTTCCTGTTTAACTCTGTCAGAGTTAATATTTTGCATAAAAGAAGAACTTGAAGTAGAGCTTGTTCTCCAAAATTAATTTTACTGCTTTATTTTTCAGTTCTGTTTGTCATGATCTGAGTTTCTAACAGTGAAAGAGTCACAGATCAAACTCTTGAACCATCCACACCCACAGAGAAAGTTTTTCAGAGCTGCTTCAAGCCTAAATCCTAATGTTGGTGATTTTTTTTATTGCTGTCCCTGTGAGTCTGCACTCAAAGAACAGTTTCATCATTTGCTGAGATGGAGACTCGAGTTAAAGACTCGCACTTGAGTTGCACTCGAGTCGCATTGTCGGAGACTCCAGACTTGGCTCAGACTCAACCCTGAAAGACTTGAGAATTGACTCGACTCGAGATCAAAGACTCGTGGGCAATCATCATTTTATGGTGGGTTTTTTGAGTGTGCAGGGAACGTTTGTTCCATTCCCCTCCCTTGCCTCGCCTCACATTCCTCCCTCTTCGCGGCCGCTTCCAGACCTCATAAATTCACTGTTGTTAAGAAAGCACCAGACAGGAAGTCACCGTGTGGAGTATCCAGAAGTTTCAAAATCAAACACAATGCATGGACTCTTGCACGTAAATTTCCTCAATAGTTTGTCATTACGTCAAAACCATCATCAAAAGTATCAGGTCAGCAGTCGGTCAATAGGTCCTAAAGGCAACACCACACCATGGGCGAAGAAAAGTGAATCGTAGAGATACAGAAATATATAACACTGTGTACATGACACCAAACATCTTTTCTACAAGGATATAGGTGGATAGAAGTTGAATAAATCATGAGGCTGTGTGGTTGGGACCAGCAAAGTGACCTTAGAGAAGCAAAGTGAGGTGTTGTTTCTTTCTTTTCTTAGTCTTTAACATGCTTTATGAGCGTGTGATGTCATTATTCTCATGGCTCTCCAGGGATCAGCCTTCCCCTATGGGGCTACACACCGCAGCGCTGCTCGTCGCACTGCTTGCAGTGGGGTTTGTCTGTCAGAGCAAAACCGTGGCGCTCCGCTCCGCTGCGCAGCGGGGTGCTTTCGTGGAATTTGGGGTTCCGTTCCACCAACATATCAGTCATCAGTCAGTCATGATCAGTCATCATGGCAAGCACAAATGGAACAGCTGCTGGAGAAACTCCACCACCAACTTCGCTCCCCTTTATATTGACCTACTGCCACACAAACTTCCAACAGCACGACTACTACTTACTACTTTATTTATTTTATTGTATTGTTAAATGCCGTATAGTTTCTTTTAGGGGTGCAACGGTTTATGGTTTAAAACCGAACCGTACGGTTCGCCCTGCACGGCTCAATTCGCCTTTTCGCCTTTTAGTGTTTTTCATCAAACAGAAGCACAGAGAGGAAACATGTAGTCCAGAAAATAGACAATACAATCTTTCAATATTTTTCAGCAAGAGTCCAAAAGGTTAAATTTTTCAGATATTCTACAATGTAAGACTTAATATTAATATTTTTTGGATACCTTGATTATTCTTCCATAAATACAAACACAAATTAAACAAATATACTGAAGTCGGCTTATGTTGTAGTGATTTAAACTAAGAATTATCAACTAAACCTTACATAAAATGCAACATCACAATATTTCTTGAGAAACAATCCATAAAAATTGTGTTTTCTTTCTGTCAGTCCTATTATGTTGCCACAAAACTGTATTAAGTTTCTGTGTGTGTGCTTGCAGGTGCAGCTGAGTGCTGTTTGATATGTCTAATTGGTCTCCACGGTCACATGACACACAAAGACTGAAAACACTCTATAGAGCTTTACAGATAAACATTTTGCAAAGAAATTATTTAAAATTGGCATTTTAGGGGACTAAATATAAAGATACCTTACTGACAGATTTAAGGTCCATAAACAAAACAATAAACACAAATACAAACAGAAACAAGCACAACAGCTTAACAGTAATGAATACCAAAAGAGCACATGTGAGAGTACTCTGATACTCTATATCGATACTCCCATCCTGACCTCAAACGTTACTTCTTGGTGCCTACCTGTTAAAGGTGACCATGCGTCTCTTCCAGTACTCCAGCTCAGCTGATGGTCCCACATCCTCAGACTCCTTCCTCATCTGCTCGCTCTCAGTCAGCAACAGCTTGATTTTATTGGTCCACACTGAGACCACGCCCTCCAAATGGTCCACCAGCTCCCTGTTATTGGCTGAGGACAGAAGTACCAGCTGTTTATTCTGGTTAGAATTATTCATTTGTATCTGGTAAGTCACCCTGAACAGTGAATGTACAACTTATGATTTAGCATATTTGGTTCTACTTGAAGTTTTAAATAAGTGACACCAAGATTTACATATCAGGTCTAGCTTTTGTGATCTACATGTGACATAAGTTCTTCGAAGTTGTCTGGTAGAACAGTGTCATGTTCCATACCAGGAAACACAACACATAAAGATAAATCAAAGATAATTTTATTTAACAAAGGGACAAAGCAAAGAATCAATGATCATTAACCAAATTCTTCCTCTCCAAACCAAGCAAACTCAAAATACAAATCACCACCAACATATGAGGTCTTAACAGGATGAAAAACAGAGAGAGTGTGGCTGCACTGAGCTGAGACTTTCTGCTCAGGCTGAGCAACCACACCCACACCCATCCAGGTGTCAGCCATCCAGCCTGATGATCACCCAGCAGGCAGCACCAGGGCCTGGAGGAATCTCCTTCCTCCATCACAACAGCTAAAGGGTTTTTGGTGTTTAAAGTAAATCATTTTACCTAAAATAGACAAACTCTCCTATTTTGCCGCCATGTTATATAAATGAACAAACTGGGTGAGAAGATCGAATAAATTCAATTAAACCCTTCAAGCACCTCTTCAAAATCTATGGCAAGCTAAACAGGCCAAAGAGCATGCATCTTTACCCTGTTTCTTTGCAAGAAAAAAACAATTCTTGTGTCCAAAATGTGATTACTCAAAGGTCAACTGTGGCACTTTTGGCTTGCTATATATTCAAAGTGATTCACCAAAGAAGGGAAACAGGCAGATAGAGTTGACCTTGGTCGACCTCCCTACCTGCAGCAGTGTAGTCTGCAGGGCTTCTCAGCTGATTGATGACCTCAGGAAGGTCAACATGCTGCAGCCTGAACTTCCTCTCCATGCTGACTCTGGTGGAGTTCAGATTATGAATGAATTTATCCACTGAAGATAAAAAGGACTGAACATCCAGACCTGATGATCCCTCCTGCACTGAGCCTCAAGTCTGCAAACAAAAGCAGAATATTTCATCCTACAACAGAGAAGACAAAGGTTAGACCCTCTGCAGCTGTTATCATAAACATTATTCTAGCCTTGTAGAGAGTTAATTGGTTCATTGGCTAATCACTGTTTTTCAAAAAAGAGGTTGTTCAATAACTTCTTGAGTCCAAGCTCACAGAAAACAGAGTGGACAGACCTGCTGCGATCTGAGGGCTGGTAACATGACGTCAGACAGCAGCTTCTCCAGACTGTTCAGGAAGCTGCCATCAGCACAGTCCAGCAGGCCGAAGTTCACCTCCTGTAGACATGTAGAAAACACTTCAGGCCAGATCCACAAAGGTAGGATAGCTCCTACTAATAGCGCTGTTATTTGCGCAGAATTAGCTCACGCAGTCTGCCCTGTTTTGTGCCTTTTCCTCAAAAGAATTTGCTCTACACCCACACAGTTTGGCATCTGAGCACACTTTGCTCCTCTGATCACAATAAATCCTGTGACATATAGGTGGCTTTGTCCCTGCAAACTTCGAGGACATTGACGTCTCCTTTACACTGAGCAGCAAAACAAACAACGGCACAAGAGCAATATGCAGTAACACTGAAGGGCATTAAATTATGTTGTATATATTTTTTGGCCTTTGTTATTGAAACAACCAAAAACAATTCAGAAAATACAAATAAAAGGACAAAAAAAGTGGTCAAGGGGGCCATAGGGGTTTTTTGGTTAAGGCTATTCAATGACATAGGGGTTTTTAACAGACTGTATTAAGACAAGTTATTCATGTTTACTTAAAAATGGTGGTGATGGTCACAGAGACAAAGGCTATATTTGGCTATATTATTGTCGTCCTTGATGTAATCTAGTAGCACAAGGATCATGTGGCCTACCAACTGATGTCTGCAAATGATTTCATAGTCACTTATGTCAAAATGTGATACTCCTCTCCGATAAATAAATTAATCCTTTCTTGTGCGTGCCCGCCAAAGTGCCTTCATCTGGCTACAATCACTGCTGCCATGATTACCGTATAGTGCTGCATAGGGTTGCCAACCATCCCGTATTTGAGCCAAAAAAGGCGCGTCCCGGACGGGACGTTGTTTGTCCCGGCTGTATAGATAAAGGTAGATAAATGCTCAGTTGACAGAGTAGGCAGGCACAGCTTCAGCCTATGGCTGCAGCGCTTACGTGCTTATGTGTGTGTGACTCAGTCCCAGTGTGTGTGTGGATATGTGCGTGCAGTACTGTGCAGCTACACTGTAAAAAATTTCACCGTAAAATTACAGTAAGTTACTGGTTAATAATTGCATTACTTTCACAGCAAGTTGCTGTAAATATTTTCACAGCAATTTACTGTAATTAATTCACAGCAGTTTACTGTAATTGTTTCACAGTAGTTTGCATTAAAACAACAACACTTTAGTGTAAATTCACGGTTGCCAGGCCCAAGGAATTACCGTAATACAGCAGTATTTAGCTGTGGACTTGATGTAAATTACTGTGAAATAAACACAGTAAATTGCTGTGAAAATATTTACAATTAATTACTGTAAAAGTAATGTAATTATTAACCAGTAATTTACTGTAAATTTATAATTGAACTCACACTGTAAGATACTGTAAAATTCACTTGTTAATTGTGATTTTACTGCACCTACATAACCATGCTTTCATATGCTTATTAAAGAAGAAAAGAGATAAACATGATAATTTGTTTTTAAACTTTTTAATGTAACTGCTTACAGTAAGTGCAAAGTGCTAGGACCAGACTAGTACCAACCAAGGTACGGTACTGTCTTCTCCCGCTTATCTGTGGTCGGGTCACGGGGGCAGCAGCCTAAGCAGGGAAGCCCAGACTTCCCTCGGCCACCTCGTCAAGCTCTTCCCGGGGGATCCCGAGGCGTCCCCAGGCCATCTCTAAAGGAGAAGCCAGCCACCCTGCGGAAGAAGCCCATGTCGGCCGAGTGCAATACTCCTGAGCGCAATACTCCTGAGCCAAGTTCCTCACAGGGGCTGTCTTAAATAGGGGAGTTGATGAGATGATGGGAGGCAGGTGTGCAGGTTGCAGAACAGAGAAACTCCACCCCTGCAGCAGAGAGAGAGAGTCTGAGAGGGACGAGAAGAGCAGACTCCTGAGGATTCACTGAATTCCACAAACATGGCAGACATGCCTTTTCTTGGTCAAGCCAGTATGAATAAAAATGTGAACAACAGAATACATGTTACTTTTCACTGCATTATATTGAATAAAATAAACACCTACAGAGTTATAAACATTTTAACAGGGTTCTGAAAGTTTGAATGACTGAGGGCCAGTTTAGGGACCCAACATTAGATGGAGGACCATCAAAGAAAAAACTCATATGTCACTTTGTTATAGTAAGTCCATGAAAAAGTTAGTTCTTATATTACACAAAGTTTTGTTTAAAAAAGAGGCAAAATTGTGCCTAACTTTGTATGAAATATGAGTTTTCAGTGAAGAAGTCTGTGGGGAAGTTAGTCCTTAAAAAAGGCTAAAATGTGCTATAGTAAAATCTAATTTTGTATTAAAATGATAATATAAGGACTCCATTTTCTCATATTTTTAAAAAATAATTATTGTGATTGTTCTCAATTTTTTAAAGCACTTTTCATAAAGGCATGAAGGGATTGTGTATTACTGCACATCTTTTTTTGTGAAATAAATTGAAATTTTCTGGGATGCAACTTTGAATTTGGGTACTAACACTGGACTATTTGAGAACCACCGCTTTGGCTTATCATGGGCTGCCAGAAAACGCCTCCAATGGCCCTCATCAGGCCACAGCCCTCACAGCGTGATTGTATCAGGTTGGAGACATACTTTAAACAATAAAGTAATAAACTTGTTGTCTGGATCAGGAATAGGGAAATTTGGTGTTTCTGCTATTCAAAAGTAAATGAAATCAAAATGGCTGCTAAACGGAATCCAGGGGTTATGACAAACGAAAAGGGGCACCCTTTAGTTGCTAAAAGAAAAAAAAATAATTCGGTCTACATTGCCTGCCACTTAAAGTCCACAAGTTTCCTCATCAAAGTGCTCACATGTGGGTTGATGCCTCCACGCTTCCTCTTTGCCTTGGAGCCCGTTTCTGGTTTGATACTCAAGAAGCATCTGTAAATCAAATCACTCGGTGTGGTTGGCGTTACTCACAGCATTTGGTGAGATGGTTGCACAAGGCTATTCACAGGAAGAGCACTGACTGTGTTGAAATAAAAAGTGTCAGAGAAAAGAGGAATTAATATGGTGAACATCACACTCGTTCAAAATGACAATATGTAGTGAAAGCAAAGGTAGATAACAAGGGTAAATTACCTTGACAGAATATGTAGAACTATCTTCTTTTTCTTGGTGGCATCAACCGTGATAATGTTGAAAATCTGCAGCAGGTCCCACAATTCAGTGCAGTTCATGGAATTTGCTGTATTTTGCAGTGGATAGTCTTAATACAGTATTTTGTGGTGAAATAATGTAATAAAATGCTGTAAAATCCTGGTAATAGTTGAAACGGCAAATATCACGGCAGTCGACTGTAGTAGCACTGTTTTTATGGTAAATTTTGAAATTACAGTCTTATATTGTGAACATTACAGTTTAGTCCCGTAAAGTTGTAATACAGCAATTTACTGTGAGAAAATACAGTAGAATATTGTGAAATCCTGGTAATTTTTTACAGTGTAGCAACTAGCGGCGAGGCAGGCAGTTGTTTGTGAGGAAGTGGAAGTATGCCAATGTTTACTACTCGTGTCGTGTGTCTGTGTGTGTGTGTTTTCAGTTTAGATATTGCACCTTGTTGTTTTTTTGTTCAGAAGATTTTACAGTTGTGATTTTGCACTTTTTTAAGTTGAAAATAAAAAAAAAAAATGGAGTTAAGTTTCCAAATAAGCAGGCAACAACCAAAAAATGTTTGCACAACTTAGTTGCACTATTAGGCCTACTCCTACATTGTTTACTGCTGTTACATTGTGTTTACATTGTTTTAAAACTGTTAAAATCCAGAAGAAGAGACAGCAATTGTGAAATGTTATTTTGCACATTTTGCAAGAAATATATACTTGAATGATAACTGTCTCACATGTATGCCTCAAATACAAACCAATCATGAGTTGTTATTACAGTCTTGTTACTGTAAGTGTAATGCAGTAGCCTGTTTGTATGGTCTATAATAGGTATAACTGTGCCGAAATGCTGTTATATATGCGTTTTTGACCCCCCAAAACCCCAAATTTTTTCAGCCCCCTGTGGAAGGTGTCCCTTATTTCAATCTCTGGGTGTTGGGAACCCTAGTCCTGCAAGACAACCCTAATATAGGCTCTGCTCCACAGTTACCACCAACTCAGAAATTGTGCAAATTTAATACACGTGGCTCATTGGCGTTAAATAGCACCGCTTTACTGCCTGTGGCAATTAGCGCTGGTCTTTGTGGATTAGATGGTGTTTGCAGAGGCTCATTTGCATAGGATGAGGGCAATTTTGCACTGAATTTATGAATATTCCCTATTTTACATACATGCAAATTGGACCGGAGCAGGTAGGGATTGCAGTGCAGTTTGTATTCAGTTTGCCTTATATAGTTTTGCCTTATAATGGCCACCCTGCTGAGACAGCGCTCCGGGCTGCTCACTGAGGGGGAACAGATGCTCTTGTGTCCCACCTATTCAGATCTCATGCCCATAAATACAGAACAAAAGACAACTGATCCTGATCATTACTGTGAAATGTTTTCTTTAAAATGAAATGACATATTTAAGGAATAATTGAGGGTGTTTATACTGCATTTTCTCTGGGAGAGGACAAAGGAAAAGGATTTAGTGTAGAAAGATGTGGAGACTGGGGCTCTGCCATCTGGAGGGAGAGTTTAACTCATTTATTTCAAATGTCTTGATTTTGCTATTTTGTCCATTCATCCATTTTCTCCTCTGCTGTCCCTGTCAAGATCACTGAAGGGGGAAGTCAATCAGTTTGGAGAGAGGGGGTCGGTTAAGGCCTTTGCATAGTCAGTTCAATTTGTCTTAAAGGTGCAGTGTGTTGAATTTGGCATTTTAGTGACATCTAGTATTCAGATTCTAGAATGAGCCTATTCGTAACCAAAACGTCACGTCCCTGAGCAACGGAACACTGTGAAGACCAAAGGGATTGTGAACACGGCACACAGTTTATGTTGTGTGTGTGTTTATACTCACAGTTTCAATCCCAAGTACAGAGTAACAACTGTCTATGCATCCAACGCTACCCTTTCCTCTTCTTTGCCTGCATTCCTGGTAGATTTCAGAACCGGCAGACAGATTCGCGTTTCGTTCTTTTTCTCTAAAAACCACCCATCGACAACACGGCGGATCATAATGTCGGCCTACACGAAACAGCGGCCCGCGGTAATGTAATTTTTTTTAAAGCTTTTTATGACCAAATAAAAATAAAACAAACGTTTCATGAGGATGATTATACTCCTATTTTGACGCACTTTATATACAAATAGAACCATTTATATCCTGTATTCACTGTTTCTGTTTGGTGAAATTTGGTGGATATAATGCCAAATTCTACACAATGCACCTTTAAATTGTTGCAAGTTTAACAGAAATAGAGCTCACGTTGTTTTATGTTTTTGCAAAATGAACATGAAAATTTCATCCACCATTTTTCATTTTAAGAACAGCTGTGATTCTATGTATTTCATACAGATAAATTTGACTCCAAAATATGCCTCTGTCATCATAATTTTGGAATAACTGTTATTTATCTCCATATTTCTACAAGTAATTTTCCAGGAGCTTTGAATTTTCCTGCCAGTTGTGGTGTATTTTTCTAATTGACTGTTTCTTCGGTGAACATACACATAAACCATCTGCATTTCAGAACACTCCAAACTGGAAAACTTTTTCTGAGTAGAAGATTCTCCTCTCGGACCAGGGTCCAAAAGCACCAGGTGGTGCATCATTTGGCACCAGGCTGTAGAGAAACAGTAGAAAATTTATTCAATCACATTTTTATTACCTGAGAAAAAAGGGTGTTTCGTTTTAAAAGAATGACCTGATCCTCTCATATCCATCATGCAGTTTTTACACTCAGACTCTCTGCCTGTTTCTACTTTGATGACTGAAAAGTAAGACCTGAAATAAACTCTCTGTTCAACCTCATGAACTCATCCACCTGTGCTCTGAGCGTAGCTGTAAATACATTTGACTCTGCACACAAGAAAGCTCGACTTTGTGATGTGGAGGGAGACGATTCAGAGGTCAGAGCTGATAAAATACAATCAATAATCAATAAAAATATCACATCAGCTAAGAGTGAAGACCGGTGGATAAAACACACATGGGTGCTGTTTTTACAGCATTTTCCTTTGTGCTCAGAAGGTGTTGTAATTTGACTAGTTACCATATCAACAGGTGACTTTAAGCTGTGTTCCTAAATGTCATTGTTAATCAGCTGATGAAAACAGAGTGAGTCCTCATGAATGTCTTTACTGTGGTTTAGAAGGATGTCAATGGGTCCCTCTGATTCTGCATTATAAAGAGGTATACGATGAACATGTTTGATTGATTGTATCTCCTCTTTTTAATCAAATTAAAAATATCAGACAATACGCCAAGACTCAATCGACTCAGTTAATTCTCAAAATACATACATCAAACCAAAATGACGGAAATGGGAAATTGCAGTTGGTTGCTACAGGCTTATTACATCCAGTAAAGAATGCACTTCTAGTATTGAGGCTGTATTGTTTTTATATTTTCGATCATAATGACTTTATCAAACATTAACATCCAGGCTTACTGTTTGACAAAGTTAACAGCCTGAGTACTTCTGATCCATACAGCTTAACCTGCTTTCTCACAGAACTGCAGCTCTGTTAAAAAAGAAGAAGCAGAGCAGGACTGACCTTTTTCCTGAGGGAGCTGCTGAGTGTTCAGAGTCTGAGGACGAGTTTCTGCTGCTGAAGAGACAGTAAGACTGGAGAGAGAGAGAGAATCCAGGAGGTGGATCATGAGTGGCTCTGCAGAGTAAAAGTTTGACTGTTGCCACGATCACCCTGCAGAGTTCAGTAGGTGAGTGTTAGTGTGTCGGTGTCTCAGCAACTAAAACACAACAGAGCTGCCTCCTCAGTGAGAAAAATAAAGATCACCATGTGATTAATGCAACAAAAAGACTTATTTTATCAAACTCAGAGTATTCCACTGGACATTTGTTTAATGCAAAGATAATATATAAAATAAAAATGCATACCCGACGCCACAGGACTGTTTCATGACATCAGAAATATTTTACATCCATTTGAGCAACTTTCAGAACAGTGGTAAAAGTGAGATGTCATTTTAGCTTTAATATCTTAATGTTTATTTCTACAGCATCAAATACAGATGATGATATGCAGATTTCAAAGCATTTTTCTTTACAGAAAGAGCTAAAAATCATCACTTATGATAATCTTAAAAAAAAATCAGTGTTTGACTCACAATGAGACAGCTTTGAGCAGGAACTTAACCAGGTCACACTGTGAAGAAGGTCTTTTAGAGCAGAGGGAAGAAGTCAAAGCTGGAGGCTTCGTAGGAAGCACTAATGAGTCTTAATCAGTCGTAGGTTAAAGGGAGGTTTTTACTCCTCAGCTTTAAAAAAATTTCCCCATCAACATGAAAAGACAAAAACCCAAACATGTCCTTTAAATGCTGTTACTTGACTTGTAAGTATGATAAATCCATGACATGCACCTTTTTGAATTCTTTGCTAATTTGGCATTATGTGCATATTTATTCCAACCACAAGATCCAACTGCTGTTCTGGTTTAACTTGTTGCTGTATTAACTGGTGAAAGCAGGTGATTGATTAAATACTTCTGAGTACATAATTCAGTTTTGTTCAGCTGTAAGTAAAAACTCAATTGTTTTTTACATGATCGTGAACATGCTTTAGCAGTAATCAAAATGAATACATGACCCTGAGATAAGACATAAAATGACTGCTTTAATATGTTCATCCATAATTTTTGCTCCCATTCAGGGTTGAACCATCCCATTGCTGTTTCTTCTTCTTCATCTGAGGTTTAGCTCCTCACAGAGCCATGGATCCACCTCAGAAAAAGCTGTGATCAGAATGAAGCAGGCATCATTTCCTTTTGGTAAAACTGAGTCGATCACATCTCGTGCTTTGTCCGCCCTGACTTTGGTTTTGATCAACTGCATCTCTTCAACATTCACAACACGATGCTCCAGGAGCTTATCCAGGAGCTGGTTCAGGACTGGATCACTCACTCTGTTGATGAACTGACACCTGATGGAGAACAGTATCTCTGCTGCAGAGGCCCTGTCCACAGCAAGGGCCCTGTCCACTGCAGGGGCCCTGTCCACTCCAGGGGCCCTGTCCACTGCTTGGACAAGAGGCACGAACTGGGTCAAGACTTCTCCCCCGTCCTGGTCCTGGACTATCAAAGTCACTTCCTCTGAGTTTGGAGTGAGGAAAACTTGAAATGTTGGATGAAAGTTTGGTCCATACTCTGAGGAAAATCGTGCACGCTGAAAAAGAATTCAACATTTATTCTATTAAAGAGATCATTAAAACAAAGCAAGGCAGTACATTGTTGCAGAGGGCCAGAGCTCTGAGGAATTTAACAAATTCGGGTGGAAAAAGAAAAAAGTTGGCTAATTATCTCAAATCTACAGCATTTATATTCCTCACATCCTCTCTGCTGTGGTACTACTTTGCCCAGGGTGGAAGGACACGACGGCCACTGCTGTGCATGTACACTCATAAATATTAGGTGGATGGTCATTTTTTAAATTCATGACCATCATTAAATTGGTCCTATTTCCAGACACAGTAGGAGTTCAGGGCTCCACCTCCGCAGTTGAACTGATGCACAGACTGTGTGTGACAGCTCGTTGTAAGCTGCTGTGGATTCTCTCTGCAGTTGTCACTTGAGCTTGCATGGACTGGCTATAGGTTTAGAAATTAGAATTACAGGTGTGACAATAATTCATGGTATATGTTACAGAAAGAAACACCCACATGGTCACTGAAATAACTTGAAACTGACAAAAGTAACAAATAAAAAATGACTGAAAATCAACTAATGAAAATCAAATATTGCTTTTGTATTGTGCCTCAACAGAAGTATTTTAAAAATCACAAAAATGAAACTGGCCAGGACAAAATGACAGTACCCAGAGCAAAGATTGAAAATGATTTGACCACAGGGACATGTTAATTATAATAATAATAATAATAATACATTTTATTTAAAAGTGCTTTTCTTAGCACCCAAGGACACTTTACAAAATACATAATAAAAACACAGTGCATTAAAATCACAATTAAAATAAATAAAAACAACATACAAGAGTGGCACAGTTAAACTAAGGTGTGTCCTGTAATTATTATCACAGGTGTCATCAAGCTTAAAATCAGTCAGTCTGCCTATGTTAAGGCTGAAGAGTAGTCACTGTGCTGTTTGGTATCATCGTGTGTACCACACTGAACATGAACCACAGGAAGCTAAGAAGAGAGCTGTTTCAGGAGATTAGACAGAAAATTATAGACAAGCATGTTAAAGGTAAAGGCTATAAGACCATCTCCAAGCAGCTTGATGTTCCTGTGACTACAGCTGCACAGATTATTCAGAAGTTTAAGGTCTACAGGACTGTAGCCAACCTCCCTGGACGTGGCTGCAGGAGGAAAACTGATGAAAAATTGGAGATAAGGATAAAACGTATGGTAGGTGGACTCGAATTTGCCATAAATTATACTGACAGTTGAAAGCTTCTGGGGGAATGTCCTTTAGACTGATGAACAAAATTTGAGCTTTTTGGTAAGTCACATCAGCTCTATGTTCACAGATGCAAAAAATGAAGCATACAAAGAAAAGCACACTGTACGTACTGTGAAACATGGAGGGAGCTCAGTTATGTTGTGGGGCTGCTTTCCTGCATCTGGCAGAGGATAACTTGAATCTGTGCAGGGTACAATCAAATCTCAAGACTATCAAGGCATTCTAGAGCAAAATGTGATGCCAAGTGTCACAAAGCTTGGTCTAAGCCGGTCACGGGTCCTCCAACAGGAGTCAAAACACACAGCTAAAAACACCCAAGAATGGCTAAGCACAAAATATTGGACCATTCTCAGGTGGCCTTCTGTGATCCTTGATCTAAATCCTGTTGGACATTGGTGGAAAGAGCTAAAATATGAAGTCTCACTGAGAGTTAAAGAAATGTCCTGATTGCAGTTATTGTCTCAAAAGGTTGTGCAGCAAAATAGTACGTTATGGGCACCATCATTTTTGTCCAGGCCAGTTTCATTATTTGATTTTTTTATTACTCTCTTAAACCACAATTCAAAAGCACTGTCTGATTTTCATCAGTTGATTTTTCGGTAATTTTTGTTTATTGTTACTTTTGTCAGTCTCAAGTTATTTTAGTGACCATGTGGGTTTTTGTTTCCTTAACTCAAGGGTACAAACAATCTTTGCAACGTCTTCATGTTTGGTGTGCAAAGGCCCTTACACAGGGGAGTATGGGGTAGATTAGGGTAATCAATGTATAAAAATTACGTTTATTTCCTATTTAAATGCTGGAAACAGATGCTACCACTTTGGCTGGTCATGACCACTGGAGGTGGATTTCACTGTCTTACCTTTGGTTGTATTCTGAAGCCTTCAGGTACACAGTGGAGGCTGTAATTTTGATCACAGCTGAGAGGACAGTCAGCACAGATTTGGATGTACGTAGCGCCCTCTTGCTGGTCACGAACCTGCAGAAAAATCAATGAAATAAGGATTGCCCAGTGAAATTGCAATGACAGGATCGAGTTACCTGATGAAGTGGCCACAGAGAGAACATTTGTATTGTATTAAAAAAAAAAAAAGAGGAGAGAGCCTTCACCATCATTTTCATAAAAATATCACAGGTTTTTTTAGAGAACATATAGCTTACCTCAGCCAGAACAACGTTGCGTGGCAGGAGAAGAACATTTAGCATTTGATGCCTTATGTTTGGAGGTCTGAGGAACAGCAGGACTTGGCCTTTTATTTGCTTGAAAAACCTTCTCATCTTCCGAACCAGGCCGAAAGCAGAAAGATGAGAAACGTCCACGACCACATGAGTGTGAGTGACCTCCAGTGGAGTCAAGAAGCTCATCCCATCATTGGTGATGTGGACCACAGACAAAAGGTCATCAACAAGCAGAGCTGAGGAAGCCGAGAGTGGTGCAACTTTAGATTTATTGGATTAATGTTTCAACTGAGAGTCAGAAATTAGCTAACTACATCAGTTCAGGAGAATCTTAAAGATCTGCAGGTCTCCTCTGACCCTGGTCTTCATCTTTCCTGACTATCATTGTAAAAAGAGGAGGACATATCAAAGAGGGATTCTGTCCTCCACGAATAAACCCATTTCTCCTTATTTTCAGGTCCTGCAGGCTCCTTTGTCTCCCTAATTTGTTCATGAGCATCTTGTTTCCTGTTTGGTGCCCCTGAGTCTGCCTGAGTCGAGGGGAGTCTGTTGGTTTTTGACAGCAGTCACGTCATTGAACAGCTCAAGACTAAAGTCTTCCTGTAATGTTTCATCAAACTTGTTTGATTCTGTGGATAAGTCTGTAGATTCACTCCATCAATCAAAAGGTCAAGGATTTGAGTTCAGTTCTGTCACGTTGACCCCTTTGCTGAGTTACTGGTGCGAACACACAGAACGGGGGAAATGCGTGGTCAACTCTCTGTTCCCTCTCCAGAGGAACTAACAAAGGAGTGATATGGGAGAGTGGTGAGCAGGAAGACTCAGCTGGAGACAGGAACACTGTGAGTGAGTGTTTATGTAGGGATTGGACATGTCACCCATTCCTTTCTGCAGCATGTACTCGCACAGATGTTACAGCCTCGCAAAATGAATGTAAAAGTCTGGAGGTGCAATGTAACGGAGCCGCATCACGGCAGTTTTGTGTAACGGCACTGAGAATTTGGCAAAGACTGAAAAACATGTTTAATCCCACAACTAACATTACATGCTCACAACACAATTTCAGTGCTAAAATACTCACAAGTTCTCTCTGACCAAACATTACAGTCTGTCTTTTGTCTCTGATCCGAAGCATTGACCAGATATTCAAATCATAGTTTATTATTATTTTCATATTTCATATCTGTAGCACTGCACTGTCTGTACCTTCCTCTGATTCACAGTGTGGGAGCTGCAGCTGACACAAAGCCCCCTCTGAACACTGGATGTCGAACAGCGGCCCAGCAGCCTCCTTGCCAGCTGATTGGAGGAGGTTTTCGTCCCACTGGATGGTTCTGTACTGAAGCTTCGCCTCCCTTTGTGTGACAAACACCAGTCCAGTCACAGCACACTGAAACACACCTTGACGAGGACACCTGAAACTAAAAACACCAACAGGCTGCATCAACTTTAGCAAAACAGATTATTGTTCTGAAACTGATGAAACTTCATTGATTTTTCCACCTGTATTTGACACAGGGGCTGGAAATACTGCACCACATATCCTTTTACTTGATTAATAGGGACAACTATCTAATGTCTATTATGTCTATCCTCACTGAATCCACTGAGTGTTTGGTGTCACATTAAGGATTTTTTTTTCAGGGTTCTGGAGTTAACTAACTCATATCTGCTGCTTCATTTGTGATGTTTAACAAACACAGTTTCATAAAGAATGAGAAAATCCAGTATCGCTTAGAAGTTAGAAAGGTTCAAGTTTGATATAATCATTTAAAATCAAGTTGATGAATCATAAATTAAGCTGTTGAAGTGTTTTTGATATATCAAACGATTACCTGTATGTAGAGCCAGTCTGCTCAGGTGAGAAGGATAATGGAGCCTGTAGAAAAGGTAAAAGTTCACCATTTTAATGGACATACCAACTCCCCTGGAAAGATATTGAGTGATGAAATACTGAATTTAAACTTCTGTGCTCAAGGTACACACATCTTGTTGGAGGACTTTGCTCTAAAATAATCATCCATCCATCCATTATCTACAACGTGTATCCCACTCAGGGTCACAGGAGGCCTGAGCCTATTCCAGCTGACCAGGGGTGGACAGTAATGAAGTAGATTTACTTGAGTACTGTACTTAAGTAAATGTTTTCAGTATCTGTACTTTACTTGTTTTGTTTTTTTTTTGGAATTTATGACTTTTACTTCACTACATTTAAAAGACAAATATTCTCCTTTAACTCCACTACATTTCTATAAATGGCTTCGTTACTCGTTACTTTTAGGTACAGGTATGAAGTCAGCAGATGAAATTTATTTTCTCTTCTAAAATGTGATTTGTTCAAGTGGTGTTATCTATACTTAGTGCATCCTGTTCCACACTCCAGTCCAGATGGTGGCGGTAATGCACTTTTGAGTTGGTTTGCCAACCACCATTAAACAACAAAGAAGAGGAAGAAGATGCGCATGCACTACTGCAATCGGGCAGGGAAAGGTAGAGCTAACTTTGGGGATTAAGGTTCGTCTTGGCAGTAATGATGGCTACTATAGCAGACAAAGACGACAATTCCACACCAGAGCACCCATGGGCATATCTGAAGTCCATGTTTGAGGTGGTCGAAATGAAGAATGATTCTTTTCGATTCAAATATGTGCTCTGTTTGACACGCACAAACTTCATCGCCGACAAAAACTCGCCGTCCAACCTGAGAAAGCATGTGGAAGTAAGGTAAAATGGTGTAAACATTTGTTTACTTTCAGATATATATTAGACAGTATTATGGGCTCGTAGTAGTTGCAGTTTAATGTGATGGTCACAAACATTAGTAAGTTAATTGGCATTTTAATGAGATTTGGAAGCATTTCGCTGAACAGAAATAATGAATATACACACTTTTACATATTTCAGTTAATGCTTATAATATTCACAGAGTTCTATAAAAAATAAAGAAAATGGCAATGGCTGTCTTCTTGTTGATTCATTAGTGTTTCAGTTTGCATTTCCATGGGCTTTGTAGCATATTTTCAAACTCTTTATTATAAGCAGTTCAGTGCATTCTGTAGATTGTTTCAGTCATTACGTTCTGTAAGGTCAACGGGAAAATGTACTTTTAATACTTGAGTATTTTCAAAAGCAGGTACTCCAGTACTTTAACTTAAGTAAAAATTTGACTGAGTAACTTTCACTTGTATTGGAGTAGTATTTGAACATGAGTATCTATACTTTTACTTGAGTACTGGCATTGAGCACTTTGTCCACCACTGCAGCTGACATTAGGATGAAAAACAGGGTACATCCTGAGCTGGTCACCAGTCAGTTACAGGGCCACATAGAGAGACAGACAACCATTCACACTCACTCATACAAAAGTGCAATTTAGAGACACCAGTTATCACAACAAACATGTTTTTGGTCTGTAGGATGAAGTCAGTGTGTCCAGAGAGGCCACACATGCACGGGGAGAACATGCAAACTCTACACAGAAAGGCCCTGAGCAACACAGCGTTTGAACCAGCAACCTTCTTGCTGTGAGACACGTGCAATAACTGCCACCCTACAGAAAATAAGTGCAGTAAAATATCATCTGTTTCCTGCTGACTGTCTCAATTCTCACTGGATCATCAGAACACACAACAGCTGATGCAGAGGCTGTTACTGTGTTATAATGAGGGAGATGAAAATGTAGAGTGCAACTTTTGTTTTATTGTGTTTTTATAATCAAGGCTCCCACTTTCCAGGAAGTGATCCTTTATCAACTCCCTCCCTCCATGGTAACCTCATTATTAGATCAACTTTTAACAATTTTTCACAATTTGATGCCTTCGAAAACAAAACTTCAGAACAGTGTTCAACAATAATGTATGTTCAAAGACATTTATTCTGACATTAGCTTTCCATGTCAAAAATACCTATATTATTACCATTATATTTTGAAAAACATCAACATTTGAATTATGGGTAAGTTAAATAACAATAATGAAAATTAATTTTACACCACAAAGGTACATTCTCTTCCTCACCTTGTTATCAACAATGGGAAGAAGTTTTTCTTTACCCTCCTCTTTGACAGTGAATTCATCTGATGAGGAAAAGTGTTTTGACTTCAGGGCTGTAACAAAAAAGAAAGAAAAAGCTGAACAGAGAGCATTTGCTCATCCTCGAATGTGTCATAGACAGTTGAAAGACTGATTCAGGAATGCAGAAATTTCAATACTCAACATTTTGTTTGTTCATCTGCCCTGATCCACTGAAATTCAATCCTGCAAGAATCAACAAAACTCCAAAATCATGGACCTGATTTATAATAAACTTTACTTATTATTTTCTTGTGCATACCCTTGGTTAGCAGAACAAACATAAGAGAACAAGGTCTGTCTTAAATCCTTCACTGACCCCACACTCTCCAGTCTGGACCGTGGACTCTGTACAAGTTCATTCAGCTTCCCTCCTGAATCCTGGAGATCGTTTCCACTCAGGTCCAGCTCTCTCAGATGGGAGTGTTCACATAACAGAGCTGAGGCCAGATTAGCACAGCTGATCTCTGACAAACTGCAAAACCACAATCTGAAAACGGAAATTACTTCACTCATTTTGTGCCCCACCAACTTAATTGTTGAATTACTGTTAAATTGAGTAAAACAAAACCTTCTAACGGAGGCTTGATTAAAACTCCATGACAGAGAAATTTGTGCAGGGAACAATTTCAAAGAGAAAGTTGCTTTGCAAATTATTCTTAAGTAATGTGAGCTGATCAACAAAAATATTAAAGAACACAAAACATAAGCAAGAGTTTGAAGATGAACTGGGCCAACAGATCAGGCATCATACTTCCCTCAGAGACTGTGTTGACTCAGAACACTTCAGAAGTCTCATTGGCTTGACTGAATTCTACAGAAAGAACTCGTAGAGGGTTTTACCATTTCATTACAAAAAGTCACCCTAAATCTATCATCCCCCTCCCAACATTTCTCTTTGTTTTGAACAAATTATACACTTAAAATAGGTACGCATTACAGTTTACTGACCTCAGAGTTTCCAGTCTGCAGTTTGGACTCTCCAGAAAATCACACAGAGACTTCACTCCTGAATCCTGCAGATTGTTGTAGCTCAGCTCCAGCTCTCTGAGATGAGAGGGGTTTGACTTCAGGGCTGAGGCCAGAGAAGAACAGCTGATCTCTGACAGACTGCAGTCAATCAATCTGGATGAAGAAATAGTGATAAGGTAAGGGTTATAGTACAGTTTAATTGATGGTTCACAATTCTCTTGTGCTTCACATCACATAACAAAACAACATAAACAATAATCACAACAATAATTGGCATATTACTTTTTAAAAAGAGAAATCTTCATGGAGTGTATTTTAATGTTCATCAACTATACATTCCACAGTGACAATTTTTCTCATTAGTCTCTTTATTTACTTATTCAACATTCATTTGTTTGGAGGTGGAGCATCCTATTCTCTTTAGACAAAAGTGAAGGGAGAGGCTACTGTTTTTTATAACTCTGTTATCACTTAGCAGTCTGTCTAACCTTGATATTTTTAACCAAACAGACAAAGTCAGGCTTTTTTATTTTTTATGTTGATCATCTTCAGATTTATTAAGGTGAAAACAGAAACAGCTACATTAGAAATACATTTAATTTTGGCTTTAAGGAGTTCTTGTTGGCGGAAACATGAGTTTCATCACTCTTTCTACAGTAAATTTCTCATTTGTGTGTTAAGTTGGCCAAATAATCTGTGTAACCTCTGACTTGAGTTTATATTGGTAGTAGAGAGAGGATCAGATCCGGGGCACAACAAGGACAAATGATCAACCACATTTTCGGAACAGCTGCCAATATTTACAAGCAAATTCTCAGATATAGAGGCCTGAAGTTGCTTATAATATGTGGACCTGGCAACTGCTGCTTATAATATGTGGACCTGGCAACTGCTGCTTATAATATGTGGACCTGGCAACTCTGGCATCCAGTTCTCTTGAGTGTCTGTTTGTGGCACAGCTCCTGTCCTGTGCCTGCTGAGTGAGGCAGGTCAGATAACAGATCTTAGATATCAGTGCATAACAACATGCCACATTTCACTGTTGGTAACTCCAATAGTGTCTAATATAGTAATTGATTAGATTATCTGCTACTGGATAAAATAATTTTATTAGTAACACCTTTATTTGTAATTTGAAGATGATTTCACAGAAATTAGTGAATTACAGTTTTTTCTGAAACCATAAAAACTGACAAAGGATCCAATTAATACTTTTCAGCAGATAAAATTAAAAACAGGGTCGTCAGAATATGAACTATAAATAAATTCTTAAAACCTTTCAGTGGTGACCTGACCTCAGAGTTTCCAGTCTGCAGTTTGGACTCTCCAGAAAATCACACAGAGACTTCACTCCTGAATCCTTCAGTTTGTTCCAGTTCAGCTCCAGCTCTCTGAGATGAGAGGGGTTTGACTTCAGGGCTGAGGCCAGAGAAGAACAGTTGATCTCTGACAGACTGCAGCTCCTCAATCTGGATGAAGAAATAGTGATAAGGTAAGGGTTATAGTACAGTTTAATTGATGGTTCACAATTCTCCAGTGCTTCACAACACATAACAAAAAAACAAAAACAATAATCACAACAATAAATGGCATATTACTTTTTTAAAAAGAGAAATCTTCATGGGGTGTGTTTTAATGTTCATCAGCCATACATTTCTCAGGGACAATTTTTTTCATTAGTCTCTTTATTTACTTATTCAACATTCATTTGTTTGGAGGTGGAGCATGCTATTCTCTTTATACAGAAGTGAAGGGAGAGGCTACTGTTATTCATAACTCTGTTATCACTTAGCAGTCTGTCTAACCTTGATATTTTTAACCAAACAGACAAAGTCAGCTTTCTTATTTTTTATGTTGATCCTCTTCAGATTTATTAAGGTGAAAACAGAAACAACTACATTAGAAATACATTTAATTTTGGCTTTAAGGAGTTCTTGTTGGCAGAAACATGAGTTTCATCACTCTTTCTACAGTAAATGTCTCATTTGTGTGTAAAGTTAGCCAAGTGGTCTGTGTAACTTCTGACTTGAGTTTTTATTGGTAGTGGAGTGAGGATCAGATCCGGGGCACAACAAGGACAAATGATCAAACACATTTTTAGAACAGCTGCCAATATTTACAAGCAATTCTCAGAAACAGAGGCCTGAAGTTGCTTATAATATGTGGACCTGGCAACTCTGGCACCAAGTTCTCTTGTGTGTCTGTTTGTGGCACAGCTCCTGTCCTGTGTCTGCTGAGTGAGGCAGGTCAGATAACAGATGTTAGATATCAGTGTATAATAACACGCCACATTTCACTGTTGGTAATGGCAACAGCGTCTAATATAGTAATTAATTAGATTATCTGCTACTGGATAAAATAATAGTTTTGTTAGTAACACCTTTATTTGTGATGTCATTACGCTCAACATGAAGAAGCACAGCAACATGCTAAACATTTATTTAGCCTTGACATCACAGAGTATCATAGATGATTTTATGTCCTTGTAAATATTTGTGCCAATGTTTTGACAAATCAAATGGAAATAAAATGTAAGTTTCAGTCCAGCCTTGAGTTTGAAAATATTTCACACAGAAATGAGTGATGGACAGTTTGTTATAAGTATCAACTTTTCTGAAACAGGAAAAACTGACAAATGATCCAATTAAAACTTTTCAACAGTTAAAATAAAAAACAGGGTAGTCAGAATATGAACTATAGTTGAAATCTTAAAGCCTTTCAGTGGTGAGCAGACCTCAAACTCTCCAGTCTGCAGTTTGGACTCTTCAGAAAATCACACAGAGACTTCACTCCTGAATCCTGCAGATTGTTGTTGTTCAGCTCCAGCTCTCTGAGATGAGAGGGGTTTGACTTCAGGGCTGAGGCCAGAGAAGAACAGTTGATCTCTGACAGACTGCAGCGACTCAATCTGGGTGAAGAATTAATGATAAGGTAAGGTTTAGAGTAAGGTTTAATTAATGGTTCACAATTCTCAAGTGCTTGAATACACATAACAAAACAACAAAAACAATAATCACAAAAATAAATGACAATAAAATACAGAAACAGCATAAGGGTTAAAAAACTGCACCAAGCGTTCAAATGCTGATTTGAATGAATGTGTTTTAAGATGTTTTCTAAAAGCTTCAGTTGAAGTATACAGCATATATTTTACTGTGAAGAGTGTTCTCGACATGTGAGCAACAACTTTGACTGCATGATGGTCTTTAGCCTTTAGTCTGAGCCCCTGGACACCAAGAAGACTTGGTCCTGACCTCAGGGGGCTGATTGGCAGTGCAGAGAGCAAATCAGAGATAAAAAAAAAAACAGGAGTCTGTTTGTGCATTGCTTTATGGACCATGATGCACATCAACATGTATGTACATGTCCATAGACACACTGTTATAAACACCTTTGGCTGACAAGTTTCTACTGTATATCTATCACATTAATTGAAAGAGGTACAGTATATGACGACAATGCTAGCATCATTGCTGGCCTATATTTACCTGGAGATCCTTTCACTACACTGCAGCAGCACTGCAACATGCTGTGCATTATATTTATTTACCCTTGAAATCACAGAGTATCTTTAATATTTGTGCAAATGTTTTTGCCACATCAAATGAAAATAAGTTGTCCGTTTCAGTCCAGCCTTGAATTTGAAGATGATTTCACACAGAAATGAGTGTCTAAAACAGGAAA
>JAZDUH010000086.1:97500-177500 GCA_036419115.1 Scarus forsteni
CCTCATTATATCACCAAGGGGAAGCATATATATAGAGAAGAGAATTGGACCTAGCACCGAACCTTGAGGAACCCCGTAACTTACTTTAGTGTACACAGAGGATTTGTTGTTCACGTGTACAAACTGATATCTATTAGATAAGTAGGACTTAAACCAATTTAAGGCAGTCCCTGTAATCCCAAGTAACATCTCTAATCTCTGTATAAGAACATCATGATCAATGGTGTCGAAAGCAGCACTTAGATCTAACAAACCAAGAACAGAGAGCAGTCCTTCATCTGAAGCTGAGAGTAGATCATTGGTTACTTTAACTAGAGCAGTCTCTGTGCTGTGATGAGCTCTAAATCCTGACTGAAGGTCCTCAAGCAGGCTACTGTCTTGAAGCAAGTCACCTAGCTGATCAGCTACTACTTTCTCCAGGATCTTCGAGGCAAATGGAAGGTTAGAAATAGGCCTGTAGTTAGCTAATGTTCCTGAATCGAGGTTAGGTTTTTTAAGGAGGGGTTTGATCACTGCTGTTTTAAAAGACTGTGGTACGTAGCCTGTTGATAGAGATATATTTACTGTCTCCAGTTGAAGAGTTGCTAATTTTATCTCTAATTTTCAGAATTTTATCATTGAAAAAGTTCATAAAGTCCTCACAGCTCAGGGCTAGAGGAATCACAGGTTCAACAGAGCTCTGACTCTGTGTCAGCCTGGCTACAGTGCTGAAGAGATATCTGGGGTTGTTTCTATTTTCCTCAATAAGTGAGGAGTAGTAGGCAGCTCGAGCATGTTTTAAGGCTCTCATGTAGTTATTATGACTCTCTGCCAAAGTATACGTGACTCTTCCCTTTTATCAGAGTGCCACATTCTCTCTAAGTTACGGGTTGTTAGTTTAAGTGTACGAGTCTCTGAGTTAAACCAAGGGGCTGTCCTCTGACGTTTAATTCTTTTCTGTCTCAGTGGGGCAATTGAGTCCAAAGTGGATTGTAGTAGACTGGCTGAGTCATCAACAAGCCGATCCAGCTGAGTGGGGCTAAAGCTAATATCACAGTTATCAGTTGGCCAATTTATTGAGCCTAAGGCAGTAGGAATGGCTTCTTTGAATTTAGCCACGGCACCACTGGACAGATTTCTACTGCTCACAATTTTGCTGCAAAACACAGAATCTTCCAGGAGGATGCGGAAAGTTACTAAGAAGTGGTCGGATAAAAATGGATTTTCAGGAAAAACTTTCAGTTCATTAATATCAAGGCCATATGCTAAAACCAAATCAAGAGTGTGATCGAAATGATGGGTAGCTTCACTAACAAACTGAGTTAAGCCAACTGAGTCTATTAATGACATAAAAGCTGAGCTAAGACTATCACTCTCTTTGTCGACATGGATATTAAAATCACCCACAATGATTATTTTATCAGAGCCAAGGACCAAGTTTGATATGAACTCAGAGAATTCTGATAAAAATTCAGTCTGTTTCAGTCCAGCCTTGAATTCAAAGATGATTTCACACAGAAATGAGTGATGTGCAGTTTCTTATAAATATCAACTTTTCTGAAGTTTTCTGAAACAGACAAAACTGACACAGGATCCAATTAATATTTTTCAGCAGATGACATAAAAAAATAGGGTGAAAATATTCATGTTTTACATTTGATCATATCTCATCTATGTATAGAATCTGTTTTATCTAAACCTTTGTATTTCCCTGTTTAATGCCTTATGGTTATTTATTAATATTATTCTGATCGTCTACTCAGCAAGCACTTTCAAATGGATGCTAAATTAATGCAAATACCATCCAATGGAAGCTGTCCCTCAGGCCTTTGACCAAAAACGTGCCACTGCCCCCTCACTCCCTGACAGCACCTCACTGGTTCAGACCACATTATGACTGAACTGACACACCCCTACAGTATCTTGATTGGCTGACCCAGAAGTGGCTGCACATGACTGGTCAAATTTTGTAACTGTTTAACTTTCTGACGTTTTTAATTTTTTTTTCCTCCATTTCTGACTGATCCTATTGTAGTGATGTGTGTAATGCATTTTTGATGACCCTGATGAAGGCCACAAGCAGTAACACGAGGGTCTAACTGTTACCTGAACTACAAGTGTTGGAGCTTTTCTGATCTCTTCAAGTCTTTTTCTCTCCAAGCACCTTGAAAGTTGGTGAAGCTGTGCCAGAACTTCAGACCATTGATTTGGACTGATGTGATTATTTGTGCCAATAAACCTCTGTACAGTCAAAAGTAATAAGCTGTATGCACCTGTTCATGTCCAGAGAGTTTAGTTACAGATTGAGGATCACGCTGCAGTTTTTCATTGGAGAATGGAGATAAAAACAAACATAGGCTGACAAAGGTGTTTAATACTTCTGTCATGCATAATACAGCAGAATAATAATTTTCATCTTCACTGAGAAGTCTTCACATTTATACTATTTTAACTGAACAAAGTGTCAACTTTTTAAGGATAGAGATGTTCAAGACTTATTTACGTTCCATAAATTTCAAAACAAGAGAAAACATTTTTTACCAAGACCATTAGTTGTCAGTCATTAAAGAGGATTGTGAGTTCGACAAAACAAAGAATATTTATTCGAGCTAAAGCCATTTCTCTGACCTCAGAATTTCTAATCTGCAATTAGGGCTCTCCAGTCCAACACACAGCAGCTTCACTACAGAATCATCCAGGTAACGGCCAGTCAGATCCAGCTCTCGTAGATGTGAGGGGTTGGATGTCAGAGCTGAGGCCACGATTTCCCAGTCATCTCCTCCAAGGTTACCTGAGGATAGTCTGTTGATATGCATATGTGTGGAAAAAAAGTTACACATATAAATAAATCTGTTAAATTCTTATGTTTTTAAACGTATTCTCAATATCCGCACATGACAAAAAAGTTTATCATTATGTTTGAATATGATACTGTATGTTTATATTTCCTGTTATTTTCAACTCTATTCCATACATTTCCATTGACTTCATGTATAGTTTCAATTTTTTTCCCAAAATTCTACAGCTTAACTTCCTATGGAAATTTTCTGTTAAGTTGAAGGAAATTTTCCACTCCTTTTGAACCCTCATCATAGTCACCTAATGTTAAGTACATTTTGACTTCCAGGCTGACTTTTGCTTAGACTGTTTTGGATAAATGTAGAAAGAAAACTAAGGAATGAACAACAAAGATCTTCCCCCACTGAGTGAACTCTTCAGCTTTGAGAATGTTATTCAAAATAATTTATATGAGAAATGTTTTTGATTGTGAAATTAACTTGCACATTACTGATGTTCAATGATAATCACTTCTGGACTTACACAGCCTTCCTGCAGTTTCTCACAGCAGGAATCAGTCGTCTTTGTCCCTCAACTGATGTTTTGTACTTCTTAAGGTCCAGCTCATCCAGAACCTCTTCTGACATCTGCAGCATGTAGGCCAGAGCAGAGCAGTGGATTGCTGAGAGTTCCATTTCTGCTCTGTTGTCTGATTTCAGAAACTCTTGGATGTCCTGATGTACTGAGAGGTCATTCATCTCCACTAGACAGTGGAAGATGTTGATGCTTCTGTCAGCAGAAATGAACTTAATCTCCATCTTTAGGTTTTGGATAACTTTCTGGATCACCTCTGGACTATAGTCTGTCTGACCCAGAAGATCTCCTAACAGTCTTTGATTTGACTCTACAGACAGTCCATGAAGGAAGCGAACAAACAGGTCCAGGTGACCTATTTTACTTCCCAAGGCCTTCTTTAATGATCGCTTCAGAAAATCATCCAGAGTCAAATCAGCATTTTTGCATCCCAGAAACGCCTTCAAAACTTTTCTGTTGTGTCTTGTTAGGCAGTTGAACATGTAGACTGCAGCCAGGAACTCCTGAACACTCAGATGGACAAAGCAGTAGACTGTTTGCTGGAAGATCACAGATTCGGTCTTGAAGATCTCAGAACAAACTCCTGAGTACACAGAGGCCTCTTTGGCATCCAGACCACATCGCTTCAGGTCTTCTTTGTAAAACATGATGTTTCCATTATCCAAATGTTCAAATGCCAGCCTCCCCAGCTTCAAGAGAACCTCTCTGTCAGATTTGGTAAGTTCTTCAGGATGTCCTTCATCATACTTTTGCTTCTTCCTCCTCGTCTGAACCATCAGGAAGTGTGAGTACATGTCAGTCAGGGTCTTGGGCAGCTCTCCTCTCTGCTCAGTGCCCATCATGTGCTCCAGGACTGTTGCAGTCATCCAGCAGAAGACCGGGATCAGACACATGATGTGGAGGCTCCTGGATGCTTTGATGTGTGAGATGATTCTGCTGGACACAGCCCCATCAGTGAACCTCTTCCTGAAGTACTCCTCCTTCTGGGCGTCAGTGAAGCCTCGTACTTCTGTCACCCTGTCAATGTATGAAGGAGGGATCTGACTGGCTGCTGCAGGTCGAGAAGTGATCCAGATGAGAGCTGAGGGAAGCAGATTCCCCTTGATGAGGTTTGTTAACAGCACATTAATCGATGATTTCAGTGTCACATCAGACACAACTTCCTTTTTCCTGAAATCCAGTGACAGTCTGCTTTCATCCAGGCCGTCAAAGATGAACAAAAGTTTACAGACAGACAGAGTTTCTGCTCTCATCTTTCGTAATGCTGGATAGAAAACATGGAGCAGCTTTAGAAGACTGTACTGTTCATGCCTGATCAGGTTCAGCTCCCTGAATGAAATCAGAATCACCAGGCTGATGTCTTGGTTTTCTGAGCCCTCTGACCACTCCAGAGTGAACTTCTGCACTGAGAAGGTCTTCCCAACTCCGGCAACGCCATTCGTCAGAACAACTCTGATGGGTTTCTGTTGGTCAGAGAGGGTTTTGAAGACTTCATGGCACTTGATTGAAGTTTCATGTTGGGTCTTCTTCTTGAATTCTTCAAGCTGTCTCACTTCATGTTGGGTGTTCACCCCTTCACTCTGTCCCTCTGTCATATAGAGCTCAGTGTAGATCCTGTTGAGGAGGGCTCTACTTCCTGTTTCTTCACTTCCTTCAGTAACATGTTCACATCTGCTCCTCAGACTGACCTTATGATCATCTAAAATCTCCCGAAGACCACCTGTCACTTAAAAGGAGAAATGAGTTTTGACAAAAACAAAGACACTTTGACAGTTAGATCAATTTTGATACTAAAATATCTCAGAATTTAAATCAGTAAATAATTAAGAGTCCGTATTTCACCTTAAAGTGTTAGTTCTGTTGTTGTTTTTTAATTGGGGGTGGGGGGTATCAACCATGGACGGATGGATGGATGGATGGACAGCTCAAGGCCCACGGCACGAGTAAATGTGACCGCCAACAAAGCAAATGAACAACTCTTGTCCAAGGGGAGACAGTCAGGTATAGATGCTTGCCAATACATAGCAGTAAACTTTGCCACTTAAAGCCTTATAATGGCCCCACTTCAGGAGGTTTTTTTCTTTTTGTAAATATGTGCAAATAAAATATGTTTGCTTGACTAGACACTGAGGTGAATGTGCTGTTAACAGTTCATCTGTATTAAGTACTAATTTAGACTCTTTTACGTTTAGACTCTTTTGTGTACTGTCGATCAGGGACTCAGCCACAGGTAGTGATGTCATGTGACAAAACTAGGAAGTGAGAAAGTGACATCATGCAGGTGTATCATGGCATGTGAGTGAATGCGTGTTTAATTTTGTTTTCCATGTTTCATTTTGTATGTGCGTCTAATGGGCTCAGTGTGTTTAGACACCTTCCATAACTGTCGGCTGTTGCGTACATACAGTGATATGAAAAAGTATCTGAACCTTTTGGAATTTCTCACCTTTCTGCATAAAATCACCATCAAATGTGATCTGATCTTTGTCAAAATCACACAGATGAAAAAACAGTGTCTGCTTTAACTAAAACCACCCAAACATTTATAGGTTTTCATATTTTAATGAGGATAGCATGCAAACAATGACAGAAGGGAGAGGAATAAGTAACTGAACCCTCTGCCTAAGGAGACTTAAAGAGCAATTGAAACCAATTTTTACCAAACAATTTAAGTCAGGTGTGTGCCCAATCACTGATGAGTGGCTTAAAGCTGCCCTGCCCACTATAAAACAC
The DNA here is from genome assembly GCA_036419115.1 of Scarus forsteni. Classification (NCBI taxonomy): domain Eukaryota; kingdom Metazoa; phylum Chordata; class Actinopteri; order Labriformes; family Labridae; genus Scarus; species Scarus forsteni. Next base: position 103,585 of record JAZDUH010000086.1, read on the forward strand.
ACAACTGGTAGGAATTGTCTTGATGAGAAGCATTGTCTGATGTGCACCATGGTTCGCTCAAAAGAGCTGTCTGAAGACCTGCGATCAAGAATTGTTGATTTGTATAAAGCTGGGAAAGGATACAAAACCATCTCTAAAAGTCTGGATGTTCATCAATCGACAGTCAGAGAAGTTGTCTACAAATGGAGAGAGTTTGGCACTGTTGCTTCTCTCCCAAGGAGTGGCCGTCCACCAAAGATGACGCCAAGAGTTCAGCGCAGAATACTCAGAGAGGTAAAAAAGAACCCTAGAGTGTCTGCTAAAGACTTACAGAAATCACTGGCACAGTCCAATATCTCTGTGCACACATCAACTATATGTAAAACAATGGCCAAGAATGGTGTTCATGGGAGGACTCCACGGAGGAAGCCACTGCTGTCTAAAAAAATCATTGTTGCTCGTTTAATGTTCGCAGAAAGGCACTTGGACACTCCACAGAAATTTTGGCAAAATATTTTGTGGACTGATGAAACCAAAGTTGAATTGTTTGGGAGGAACACACAACGTCATGTGTGGAGGAAAAATGGAACAGCTCACCAACATCAACACCTCATCCCCACCGTGAAGCATGGTGGAGGGTGCATCATGGTTTGGGGCTGTTTTGCTGCCTCAGGGCCTGGACAACTTGCAATCATCAGTGGAAAAATGAATTCAAAAGTTCATCAGGATGTTTTGCAGGAAAACCTGAGGCCGTCTGTCAGACAGTTGAAGCTAAAAAGGAGGATGGATGCTGCAACAAGACAATGATCCAAAACACAGAAGTAAATCAACTTCAGAATGGTTTCAGAAGAGCAAAATACACATTCTGGAGTGGCCAAGTCAAAGTCCAGAATTGAACCCCATTGAGATGCTGTGGCATGACCTCAAGACAGCGATTCATGCCAGACATCCCAGGAATCTGACTGAACTACAGCAGTTTTGTAAAGAAGAATGGGCCAAGATTAGTCCTGATCGATGTGCCAGACTGATCTGCAGCTACAGGAAGCGTCTGGTTGAAGTTATTGCTGCCAAAAGGGGGGGGGCACAAAATATTAAATGTGATGGTTCAGTTACTTATTCCTCCCCCTTCTGTCATTGTTTGCATGCTATCCTCATTAAAATATGAAAACCTATAAATGTTTGGGTGGTTTTAGTTAAAGCAGACACTGTTTTTTCATCTGTGTGATTTTGACAAAGATCAGATCACATTTGATGGTGATTTTATACAGAAATGTGAGAAATTCCAAAAGGTTCAGATACTTTTTCATACCACTGTAAAACATCTATGTATGCTTTGTTAGTGCAATATCTATCCACACATCTGCATGTGCAACCGTGTGCTTTGGGCATCGTGCAATATTATATTCAACCTGGAACTTAAAGAGACTGTGAGGAGTTTTTAAGTAATTACAAAAAAGTCTCACTTTTAGACTTATGCCTGATTGAAATACACACTTTAAGATGAGTTTTATAGCTATATATAGCATCTTAATAGGTTATCTATAAATGCTATTCTTTAGCCTTCCGGTCGGGTCGGTCAGGGCTGGACTGGCCTAGATACTCAACTTCGGGGATCCAGACAATTAAAACTAGAGCAAATTTATATTATTTTATCATTTATATTACACGTCTGAGAGCACCGGGCTGTATGTAGCGATATGTAGCCGGCTACAACTACGATAATAACTTTTCCCCGCATTGCTTGTCATCACACATCAAAAACTACCGCTACGTAACTAGAAAGAGATACATTACCTCGTGGCTTTGCATCCTGTAAGTTGTTGAAAAAGAACTTGTTAAGCAATGCAGAGTTCCGACAAAGATCCATGCTGCATTCACCACAACAAACAAGCACACTTTGCTTCACGTCTTTTGGTGCGTTCAAGTTGTAGTCAGAAGTAGGAATTTTGAGTTCCAGACGGGAAATGAACGTCCCCCGAAGTCAGAATTTCCTGCTGGGAACTTGGTGAAACCTCGCCACCCCGAGGTGTCAATCGAAGATGGATGCCCCCAGTGTGAACAGTTATTTAGCTCCTGTAATAATCAATTTATTTGCACTTCTGACTGGGGTGTGTCGCTCTAGATCAGATGTATACATAGTATTGCTAGATTTATATTTACAAAAATGCTGCCATAGTGATAATCACATTCTTCATACAACAACGCAGGGCGTGCTAACAACAGCTAACAATAGCCTGGTAGATCGGCATGTTTTTTTCTGACTTCAACTGGAACGCCGATAAGTCAGAGATGATGTCACTCCCAGTTCCGAGGTTACACGAATGCAGCATTACGCCGGCGATAAATTCTCCTCATAGCACCTTTAATGATCCTAGGCTGTAGGGTGATGTGCAATTCAATGGGCACTTTATCTCTGTGCAATAATGAGCATTGTGCAACATAATATAATGGTGACTTGAGCTCCAGAGCAGCTAGCACGGCGCACCTTAGTATTTGGCACTTCAGCTCTATGGCACTTTACAATTCATTGTGTATCATTCCCACAGTCTCTCACAGCCTCTGTTAATGCTTGGACTGTATGTCATCTATATTGTTGCTCTGTCTTTTAATATGCTCTGTCTGTTTTATTCTTATCTTTTATGTTTGTTTTGATTTTTATGTGTTGACACCAACCTGCTAATTGGACTGGGGATAAAAAATTTGCTGCTTGGCTATAATTCCATTCATTTACATGTAAATTTTTATTAATGCATATTTTCCCACTTTAGAAAATAAATAAATCCTGAATCCTAAGCATCTGACATTTGTCCTAAACTTTTGCTTGCACCTCAGGTGTATAATATTAGTTGGACAAGTGTGTGTGTGGAGAGAGAATCGGAGGACTTGATTTGACAACAGCGACATCCAACCTTCGACCAAACATCACGGCCAAAAACTCTCAGACAAAAGAGAAGTTCTGATTTCATGTGTCTGAAAACAAACAAGAAAACTCACTGAGGGAACGACAGAGCTGAGGTGCACTTTGAAATGAAAGAGACAAAAAGCTAAAAAATCAAACCTAAAGAGACTTAGACTTCCTTTAGTGCCATTACGCAAATTACACAGCAGTGCACTTGGAATGAAATTTTGTTGCATTGGCTTGCTGGATTGTAACAACACACAGTAATATTGTTAATAAATAAGTTTATAAAATATGAATGCTATTAGTGCCTGAATAAATAGTATAAAAAATAAATATGAATACAAGGGCTATGCAAGAAGTATCGTTTAACACTGCCAGCTAAAAGTGACCTATGACTATTGACAAAAATATTTGTAGGCGGATAGGAAACTGAAAAACAAAGGAACTGAAAAACAGACTGGAAAGTGGATAAGGAAGACAACACCCCAACAAGATCAGTTCTTCATCCTTTCTTTACGGAGAAACTGAAGGCTTTGTTTCAGAGGAAGGGGGTTTTTGGCACTACCCAGACTTTTAACTGTGTGGCTCATGTCAAGAATGAATAATTTTACCAAGATGTACCTTTATTTAGGTGACTATTCAGGATTTCACAAGACATAAAATACAACAACAACTAGTGCTAAAAGGGGGAGAAACAATCAACTGAATTAACCTTTTCAAACTTTTTTAGGAGAGTATTCCATGGCTCTGACAGCAGCTTGCTGCTTTCTCTCATCAGGCCAGAGTGCTGCAGTGGGATCAGTTTGTGGTCACTGAAGCACAAACCCTAACTTTCCTGGATATGGCAAAGACGGGTCACTCCTGTGTTGATCACATATGTTCAAACAGGCAAAACAAATGGTCAAAGTGCTGATTTCCATTACTTGATGTGGTGAGGGATGCAACGGTTACCGGTAAAATGGTAAATCGCTGTAAAATTTCCCACGGTAATCAGTACCGTGTCCTATCAAAATTACCATCATACCCTGTTTGATCACCACACTGTGTCCATAACTGACAGTGATGCTGCAATTTGCCTGGAAAAGCCGGAACTACATGGGTCTGCCTCTTGATGAAGCCGTCTCTCGTGCATGCGCGGCTTGCAATGTTTGGCCTCTGCAGCTGAAGCCTCGCTCAGGCTCTCACTGGTTTTCCTACTCGAAACAGCTGAAGTCTAAAGTCTGTTCGAAGTTTGGATTTTAAAGGATGTCGAGGGGAAACTGAGTGACCACAGTCACCCTGTGTAAAACACGAAACTGCAGGAAAGATCAAAATGCGCGTGATTAAAACTGCTGCAAATGGAGTAAATGAGCAGACTGAGAGAAAGGGGGGGTTTCAGTGAGCCATAACTGAGTGAATTATAGGTGGTTTATCAAGATTTTCTGTGTCAAAAATGTATAAAGGTACTAAAAAACAGCATTAGAACAAATCTGGAACGTGTTCCTGCCATTCTTTCGCCATTTATTTGCCTTGTTTCTCTGTATTTTGTCATGATAGATCATCTGTTTCCGTCATAGTTAATTTTTATGGATTTAACCAATCGGAATTTGGGAACGTTAAAGAAGGCGATGTCAAGGAGATCAGCCATGGAAAGGGGAGACCAGAGGAGGGTCATGAAGGGGGTTACTTGCCTCAAGGACTGTCATGAGTAAAACAAAAAATAGATTTAAAAAAAGGCCTGGACCTGGTCTAATATAACGAGCTGTAACATGGACACTAATGCTGCAGGCAAACAAAAATGTGTGAGTGTTTGTAAAATAGGTAAAATTTATTTTTACAAAACTTTGAACATGTTCATTTGCAATTGTTTATGAAGAGAATCATGTTTAAAGTACAAATCATTTTTTTTCTCTTCTTTTAATTACAAACAGTTTAAGCATTTATTGCATAGTAATGACAAATACTTACCAGAATTGTTTCTTTTATTTATAATGAAAAAAGTTGAAACAAGTTTACTTGGAGGACATTTCCCGACACAGTTATTGACAGAAAAGACAAAAGAACTGTTAAAATTATAATATTAAAGGGGTTAAATGAGTTCAAGACTGTTTTAAAGTACTTTTTGAACATTTTGAGCACACTGCAACAATTCCACGATAATAATGATAACTATGATAATTTTGGTCACAATAACTGTGATATGAAATTATCATATTGTTACACCTCTAATGTGGGCCTTTGCCAGCTGTGTCTTGTTGTTTTGAATATGAACATCGGGACATCATTAGTGATCTTTGTTTCCTGTGCAGACTGATGTCCTGAACAGCTGATATGAGCAGGTCATGTGCAGAAGGATCGTAGCCCATATGCTGCATCACAAAACAGTTTGAAACACAGGGGCTTCATCGAGTGACATGCTGTACAGAACCTTACTGTAGTGTCTAGTCAAGCCAACAGTTTTTTAATGACTGCTCGGTATCATCCAGAGTCCAAACCCAGCTATCTCCCTCTGGGTCACAGTGTAAAAATGCTATATTGGCAATTATAGTGCCATTGAGAAACCAAACTTTAAAAGACCTGAACTATCCCTTATATATTCAGCTGTGATGACTGCTTGAGTGTGTTTATGTGGTCTTACTTTGTGCAGTGCTGGTCTGACTGGCTGTCTGTGGTTCATGTCCTGTTCTGAATGAGGAGATAAACTGTCTGTAGATCCTGCGTCTAAAGCTGGTAGAGACTGGATCCTTCAGGATGTCCTGACACACTGAAGAGTCCTCCTGCTGCTCCTCTGTGGTAACACCTCTTTGCTTCTCCCTAAAAGAAATACAGTTTAAATTTGTGTTTAACAAGATGTGAACTTATCGGTCTGAGGATGTTAGTTTTCCAAGTAACACAAACCCTCCAACAAACAAAGATCAGGTTAAGATCAAAAAGAAATACCTGGAACTATCATCAGACACTGTTTACACTGATCATTCACCATCTACTGACATCTGTTTTCTCATTCATGTTTTAAAGGATAAGTTCGGTTTCTACAGCTTTCACATTGTTTATAGCCTTGCAGAGCAGACAGACCTGCCTGATTCTGAAATCCTGCAGATCCGTCTTGCAAGCTTCTGTTGTCCAATGAATTCACTTGGCTGAATTAGCTTAGCTCAGTTAGCTGCTAACGACTACCCTAGTAACACAGAACGTAAAGAGAACGTTAGCCTTTGGTTCTCTATAGGTTAGTTAGAACCAAACCAAGATCTAATGTTAGGAGAACGCGTTCTCCATTGGTTACATTGAAACTTATCAAAGCCTAACGCTCCCTAAACGCTTAAAGGAACCTAGCAACTGAAACGCTTGTGGTGTGGCCGCACTGTTACCTTTACACAACTTTGGGTTGGTTTTCTTTTGGTTGTTTTTTGGTTAGCTCACAAAGAAAAAGCAGCTGTCAGCACAGCTGTGCTCCACAAAAACAATAATGGCTTGTTTCTGTTGTCATCATGTTTGATAATGAGGCTCCTTTTTCTTTGATATTTTACACTTGCATGCAGACTATGCAAACTGCCCATTTAGGTGACAATTGAAAGCTGTTGGGAGTGCTATGCAATACTAGATGGGAAATTCCAGACATTTACACACAAGTGTGACCCGAATGAGTGTGACTTTAGAAACTGATATTTCCAGTTTCTGAAACTACACACATCTTTACTTTAAAATTTAAGTCTAACTCAGGCAACCTTTAAAATAACCATATTGCCCTATATTTCACCTGGGTTGGTTAAGTTTTATTTATTTAGGCTTTATTTACCAGAATCACACTCAAGTACAATAGGTGGCGCTATTGTGAGTTACAGCTGGTTTGACTAATGCCAAAAGACTCCAGTGAAGAAGAGGGAGATGACCGGAGCAAACGGAGCAAACGGATACGTTGCGTTTTGTGTCCATGTGTTTCTGCCTCTGCTCATGTAGAGCATCAATACAGTAAGTGTATTTCTTTTCAAAGAAGTTTTTGAACATGATAAGAGTACTTGCAGCAGAATTTAATGTAAAACATGAAAACTCGGACAGAGAAACAAACTTTTCCTTGAATTCCTTTGTCTAGCTTGAATTAGCCGACCAAAATACTGATTGGCTGGCATACATGACGTCATACTGTATGGCGCATCACGGACGCTCCTCATTGGCTGGAAGATGGAAGTGGACACTCTCCGGAAGTTTTGCCTGAAGAAACACCGAGCTACGTAACGGAAAGGTAAGATTACTTTCTTCGGTGGCTGAAAATTGAAATGCTAAGTGTCTGACTACAGTTCAAGAAACTCTAGAACACACTGTTTTTGTTTTATGTTGTTCCTTGATATGTGTTAAAAGAGTAAATGGCTGCGTGGAGACTCTCGGAAAGTTGTTTAGCGATAGAGACTCCGTTTCCCGCAAGCCCTTGCCCCGTACTGCATTCATGCCGGCTTCGAAGCGAGGCAATGAATGAAAATGCGGCGTTCTTTCTAACTTAATGTTTCTTTGTGGTATAACAACGTGATACAACTCGACAAGGTATTTATATGTCCGTACTAATATTGAATCCCTACTTAACTCCAAAAGGCTTAGTGGCGTACATTTTGCTTTAAAAGTTATTAGTTGTAGGAAACAACTTTTGCTGTGTTTTAAGCTGTAGCTCAGTTTCTAACCTCGGCGTATCTAAACCCATGCAGCTGAGGTATTTTCACACATCTGCCCTGTAAAATTGATTGTTTTGGATTTGTGTAATGCAACAAAGTAAGTTCATTTTTCTCAAAAAGCCATGTTTATGAAGCTCAACACAAATTAACTGACTAACATTTATATCCAAATCCTTTTCAGATGAGCCAGCACCTCCTTCATCAGCTGCCAGCCAGCCAAACCTACACTCACTGTTCCTCAAGAATAAGTCCTGACTTCTTCATGTTGGATAGTCAGGGAACTGGAGGAGCTGGACCGAAGTCTCGCTCAACCAGACATGAAGCACAAAATGGTAATTAGATGTCCCTACTGATACTGAACAGTAGGGCTGAACAATTTATCGTTTTCAGATCGAAATCGCAATTTTAGACAGTGCAATTTGTGATTGCCAAAGCAGCAATTTTTTGCAGCGCTCCTGACTGACTCAGGATCTGTGGTGTCAAGGATTATACACATACTGTTTTACAAATCTGTAGACAATCTATATGTTAAAAGTGCTGGTAAGCAGGTCAACAACACAAAGCCTCTGTTTAGGAGTAGAAGTTAATGAAACAGATTATTTATCATCACTATTGAAGGTGAATAATGTGTTAAGTGTTTTTCATCATTTATTTCCTTACTGTTGTCTGTACTGTAAACAAAGTGAATTTTGCACTGAAGTTTGATATGAAAAAAAATCGTGAATTGCAATATCTGCCAGAACAATCACAATTCAATCTTTTCCTAAAATCGTTCAGCCCTACTGAACAGATCTATCCTACAAAATTGTAAAGGCTCTCTAAATTGTGTGAATTGTATATTTGTTATTTCAGCATGAATTCCTGGAGATCTTAGGTGGTTCTAACATTGAATAAGCCATCCACCGTATACCACGTCAGGTGGCGATGTACTGGTTCAGTATAGTCTGCGGATAAGGAGAGCGAAGAGGCCTGCCAGCAGCTCAATCTCTGCAGAATTGTAACAGGCAAGTGTTATTACTTTGTTCATATTACTTTTTTACTCAGCTAGACTGACATGGTAATGGTGTGTAACTTAACATCTCCTTTTATTTCTACCCTAGCAGCCTGTAGAAATAACTTTCCCCAAGAAGGTGGCACAAATAGAGGATTGTATCGAGCAGGTGCTCAAGTTCGCCCCTCACAGACGGTAAATTGGAATCCTTCTTAAATTTATCTTGTTGGTGAACGTTAAAAATACTGAAATGATTTAAAATAACCTGTGGTGATCAGAAAACTAGGGATGGGAGTGTGATTGGTCATGCTTTTGTGAACTTGTGCTCAAAGATTTTTTTTCATCTTTTTAGGCCAGCTGACAAAGACGGAGACCACCCCCCACCTGACCAGTGACCAATTAGTGCTTTTTCCCTTTTTCCCTCCGCCGAAGAAGTTATGTTTTTGGGAGATTTGTCTGTCTGTCCGTCTGTGAACAAAGTAACTGAAAAAGTAATGGATGGATTTGGATAAAATTTTCAGGAAATGTTCAGCATGGGAAAAGGAAGAACTGATTTGATTTTGGTGTTGATCAGGATCAGCATCCGGCCGCCATGAGGAAAAATGTGATATCTGTGAATAACTACTGAACTAAAATAGATATCATTATGAATCCAGTTGCTACTGGTCTGTTTTCATGGTCAAGGAATCAAAATATTTCGATGAAATAAAGGTAGGAGTAATATTTATGGTCAAAATGAAAATATTGCTGAGGACTTATTCTTGTCATGACTGTTTAACTATGCATAACACAGGCAAGTGTGTGTATTTGTATATCTGTATGTGTGTGTCTATGTATATGAGTATCATATGTGAATGCAGACGGGTATATGTGCTTATTAATGTGATTTGTTTTGGAAGTGGAACTTCTAATATCCAGTCCGCATGTACTCCACACCTGGAATTCACCACACCTATGAATGGCTGCATGGGTGGATGAGTGAGAGGTGGGTTTGGGGTACTGAACATATTTTGGTTAATATAGAGGGAGAGTAAGTGAGTGGGAGTAAGTGGGCACAGGACATGAAGAGCTTCTGCTTCTTCCTGCTCCTTTTTGGACATATTAAATGCTTTATTTAGTACTTATGAGCAATTGTGGCATTATATACCCTTGATTTGACTGTTTTTATTTTCAACTGTTTTCTTCTTCGAAATAAACTGAACTGAACTGACTGTGGCACTGGCAGAGGTCTGCGCTCTCCAAGTGCTTTTCTAGTTTATTTTTGGTCTCAACAGAGACATTTTTTGCACATATTTTTTATCGTATATAATAAACCTTTCTATTTATTTATTGCTTTAAGTTGTAATTGTTTTCTTTTTTCATTTTGTTGTTTGTATTTCATATTGAAATAAAAGTTTCCTATCACATTTGCCTGCTCATTCATTACTTACATTGAGCTCATGTACAGTTAGATAAAGTTAATCAGTTTATTATTATGGGCATTAATACAAGGATAATAATTAAAGGTTGTGGGGAGGGTTTTATATAACAAAAGCTAACCAAAAAGTAACGTTCCCCAAAGGTTAGGGGAAGGTTCCAAACAAAGTTATAACATTGGGGGAACATTAAGGAACGGGCACCAAACATCTAACCAACACCTAACATTTAGAGAACGTAAAAAAAACTTTCCATAGGGAACCAAGGGGCAACCAAATCGCAACCAAAATATAACCTTCCGGGAACGTTACTGCAACTTCGAGCTTACGTTACCAGAACGTTCTGGGAACGTAAAATTGTTAGTAGGGTAATAGTCATTAACTTTTGTTAGTTTTTAGCGGCTAAGTTAGCGGCTAACAGCTAACAGTCATTAACTGTCGTAAGCTGTTAGCGGCTAACTTAGCCGCTATGTATGCTACATTTTTTTTCAATTCTTTATTCAGCCATTTCAAGAAACAAACAGGCACATTTGGCAACATACATTCTTCAAAAATCACTGAGCAGCATCAGCAACCAATATAAACAAAATAATAAAAATAAAATGTATATATAAACGAAAAAAAACAATGACAAATTCAATGAAAACATTGCTTCATTATAGGAGGCAACCCTGCTTGATGTGGACTGGTCTGTGATAATTGTGACGAGCAAAACGATTGTCCAATCACAAGCTTGTGTTTTTTTTTAATGTTCTGCCCCTGAAAACAAATTTAAAGGGCTCCTACCCAGATGGACTAGTGAAATATTTCTGTGGCAGATGTATGCTGCCATCTGGCTTGTCAGGGTACATCGTTTATAGAATGAAGTAGAACAATATACTCACCTAGAAGGCTTTCCTGATCCAAACAGTGCTTCAGGAGATATTTAGATCCAAAATCGAGCGGCGGACATCCGTATAATGGTAGCACACGGGGCATGTTAGCGCCGCTCCTAAAACTGCATTAATCATTCAAAAAACCATTAGTTTCACCAATATTTCATCATGGTCCGCTTGTGCTACTCCTCCACGACAGTCTATGTCTCAACAAATGTTTTTGTGACTGTGCTGACCTCTGAGCTGAAAAGTTTCTTTCGGTTTGCCTGCGCATGCACAGTACGGCTCATTGTTTCAGCAGCGAGCGGTGGCTACACAACAACTTTCTTCTTCCAGTTTTGTGCAAAACTGGAAGGAGAACTTTGAATATGATGGGTGTCCTTACAGTTTCCAGTCAGAGTTTACAGATGAGGAGCTCATCGAAAGGAGGACGTGGAGGCAAAGAGAAGAACAGCTGGCCAGAGAAGCTTTTCAGTTCAGAGGTCAGCACAGTCACAAAAACATGGGTGGAGTGACACCGGACTGTAATGGAGGGGAGGCGAGCAGACCATGATGAAATATTGGTGAAACTAATGAGTTTTTGGATGATTTATGCAGTTTTAGGAGCGGCGCTATACATGCCCCGTGTGCTACCACTATACGGATGTCCGCCGCTCAATTTTGGATCTAAATATCTCCCGAAGCACTGTTTGGATCAGGAAAGCCTTCTGGGTGAGTATATTGTTCTACTTCATTCTATAAACAATGTGAAAGCTGTAGAAACCAAACTTATCCTTTAAATTACTGCAGATGTTTCATGACAAACAGTTGCTGACAGTTGTGTACTCTCTGACTATTGTACTTTTAGAGTATGTTCACGATTACTAACATTCTAAAAACCTAGTTTTCCCAGACTGAGTATCCCTGATTTGGGTTGCCAACCATCCCGTATTTGCTGGGACGTCACGTATTTGAGCCAAAAGAGGTGCATCCTGGACGGGATGTTGTTTGTCCCGGCCACATGGGTAAAGGGATAATACATATATTTTTTCTCTGTGTCCGCCATGCATTGTGTGTCTGGCTTCCTGCCTGCATGGCCAGCTGTAAACTATGGGCACTAGGACCGCTCAGTTGACAGTGTAGGCAGGCACAGCTTCAGCCTGTGGCTGCAGCGCTTACGTGCTTATGTGCGTGTGACTCAGTCCCAGTGTGTGTGTGGATATGTGCGTGCAGTACTGTGTAGCGAGCGACTAGTGGCGAGGCAGGCAGCTGTTTGTGAGGAAGTGGAAGTATGCCAGTGTTTGCCACTCGTGTCGTGTGTGTGTTTTCAGCTTAGATGCTGTTTTTTGTTTTGTTTTTTTGTTCAGAAGATTTTACAGTTGTGATTTTGCACTTTTCTTTAGTTGAAAATAATAAAAAGAAATGGAGTGAATGTGGCAGTATAGAGATCTGTGGGAGGTCCTGCCTAATTAGTAATACCACAGCCAACCACCAGAGGCGCACTCACCTATAAAACGGTCGATCCGTCAGCCCCCTCTCTCGTTGTGCCTGACGGTGACGTCATTTCAGAGCCGGACCTTTTGCTTGGACAGGTAACGCGGCTTGTCTGCTCACCTGCTGCTTTCGGCTCATGTGTCAGGGAGTTAATTTGTTTGTGTTGTATGCAGAGCGGCTGACTGGGTGCTCCCAAGACTCGTGTGTTTGTCACCTAAATGGCCTGCTGTGGTGAGTTTCCCTCCCTCTCTGTAATGGCTAATCATGACTGCGGCTAACAATTGCGTGCTTGTAGGTGAATGCTGGTAGTTCACTTCCTCTACTCTGGTGTGTGTCATGCCCAGCCGACCCGCCTAACCGGTATGTAGCCTCTTCTGACTCCTAATTGTATGCATGCGCAATTGTATAGGCAATAATAAATTCGTCGGGTCATCAGATGTGTGAGCGACGTCAGCTGCCCAATAGTGCGGGAGTGACGTCGGCATCAGCTGATCGGTTGTGACAGGTTTCAAGGGACACAAAGCAGCTACGGGGGACCGCTGCTGCTTTGTCTCCAGTTTCTTTTGCTTTGTCTGCTGCTGCTTTGCCCACTGCTGCTTGGTCCGCTGCTTTGTTCGCAGCTCTGCTTTCCTGCTTTTGCACCAAGGTTTTAATTGGCATTTAATGCACTTATTTTAATGTGGTGATTGCATTGTGGGGTTAGATCCTCTCCACATTTGTTTATTTCTTTTTGTTCTCATCAGTTACTTTATTCAGTTCCTCTGCCTGTTTGCTTAATTTGTTATCTAATTTCTCTAGTTTCGATATTTTGTTTGAGCAGAGGGTTATTCTGTAAGTATTTGTCTTTATTTGTTTCATTTGGTTGGTAATTTGTATTTAGTTTCTGATTTGTATTTAAGTTTTGGATATTCTGTTCGTTGAATTTTGTTGCGACCCCACTAATTTTCTTTTGTTTCCCTCTTTAGTTGCTGAGGTCCGGTGGTGGTGGTGGTGACCTGGTGGCGGGGTTCCCTCCCTTCTCGTGTGCTGTGCTTTGGGTCTCCTCACTGAGTGTGCGCTGTGTGTGACTGTCACGTGTGCCTGGGTGTTGATATTTTTGGTTGGGGATTCTCCACATCAGTCAGTAACCCACGCACCCCAGTAAGCCTCAGCCTTAATTTAGTTTCCCCCGTTAATTTGCCCCTGTGTGAATGGTGTTTTTAGTATTTTAAACTGATTTGTTAAAATAAAGAATACATTTATTTGAACGGAAATGTGTCTCCTTGCCTTTTGAGTAAAACAAACTTGTGTGCCTTAAAGGTGAACTTGGTGTAAAACTACTTCCTGGGGCGAAATTCCCCAGGTGGTGTTGTGGCAACAATATAGTTACTGTATAATCTGACCAGAAAGTCGTATATTGCATCACCCCTGGTCCCCGCTCGCCACATTAAGTTACCAAATAAGTAGGCAACAACCAAAAAACTGATCAAACTGATCATGAGTTATTACAATCTTGTTACTGTAAGTATGATGCAGTAGGCTAATGTGTTTGTATAATCTGTAACAGGTATAACTGTGCCAAAATGCTTTTATATATGCGTTTTTGACCTCCCCAAAACCCCAGATTTTTTCAGCCGCCCGCGGGAGGTGTCCCTTATTTCAATCTCTGGGTGTTGGCAACCCTACCCCTGATCCACCTTCATTCTATCTCAATCTGAGGCCAAAGTTACATGGCAGGTCTTTTCAGAAACTGAGGTTTTCCTCCATTTTTTTAAAAAATAATCTAGCCCACATGTAAGTTTTCAAAAACATCCTGTCAAAATGAAAACACAATGTGAAAGGCTGTTTATTAGCTTGTACAATGTCCATGATATGCAACCTGGTGTCTGCAGGGGTGTTGAGTAAATATTTCTAACTTTGTGATTCAGTTCAAGACATAGCTAATCGTCTTGACAAATTCTTTTTTTTTTTAAACGTTTTGTGATAACTACTTTTGACCTCAACATCTGCCAATCGGTGGTCGTGTTGACTGATGGCTGTGCCTGCGGTAACCACAGGCACAGCCATGAGCAATCAGTCAACACGACCACCTATTACACAATAACATCGAGTTTGGTTCAAAATATCAGTGTTTCAAACCAGCATCATAGTGAGAGAACGACAAAAAGCATGAGTTAGCATGGAAACAGTACATTCAAACTGAATTCAACACATGTGCTGCAGTGCATTTAAACAACAGAGATAATGACCTGTGGTGTGACATCAGCTCAAGGAGAGGTCGGCACACAGAGTGACGTTTTGGGCCAAAAACGTTTTTCCATTCCACATGGAGACACCAGAAAAATGGTTTGAAAAACCTCCACTTCACCAGGAGTTGAACTCAACATGCTGTTTACTTTTTTCCAGAAGGAAAAGCTGTTTTTGAATAACCTGCCAAAATGTGGTCATAACCTGAGAGCTCTGCTGGAGTTCCTTTCTCTGTGGGTTGTGTTAAAGTTCAGCTTCCAGCACTGGTCATCCTCGAGATTGTTCTCTCGCTCTCTCTCTTCACAGCTCTGTTGGAGAGCTGCAGAGCTCACACAGTGTGGGTACTATTTGTGATTTCTTTGTTCTTGTTTTATGAAGGAAGAAAAACCATGAAAAATACATTTTTCATGAATGATAATAAATGAAACTCCTGACATTAGCAGATGGTGTAGTGATGTGTTTTGTTCTCCTGTTTGTCTCAGTTCCTACAGCTGATGCTGCTTTCAACAAAGATATCACAGAGAGTAAGAAGAATAATTCTGCAGACATCCTCTGCAGAAAACAATGTCATGTCTGTACACCACACATAAAACCTTAAAGAACTCACTGGCAAATGGATCTACCTGCAACGAATGCCAACAACAGATTTTTGTCTACAATTTTAAAAAAAACTGTTGAATCTTTAGTTATCATAACTGCCGACGATTGTGACAAGACACCAAATTAACCCCTCAAGAAAAGATTTTGTGTTGCAATTAATGAATCATTTAGTGGAGGAACTGATCACTTTTCATGGCTCTGTCACATCTCCTGGTTAAGTTCCCTTTTGTTTCTTCCTCATATGCCATGTCTTGTCTTTCCTGTTCTACTTTCAAAGCACTCACACCCTTCTCTCTCATTTCAGGTTTTGTTTCCTGCCTTCCCCTCTCAGTAACTCCTTGATTGCTCAAAGCTCAAATCATCTTAAACTGTTTTATCAACATGACAGTGAGTTCACTGAACTCCAGTGGCCTCCAAAGTCACCAGATCTCAATCCAATAGAGCACCTTTGGGATGTGGTGAAACAGTCAATTGAATCTATGACACTGTTTAAAGAGCCTCTCTATAATCCTTCTAAAGGCAGATTGATGGCATCAGAGGAAGATGCTTCAGCTTGTAGATGCTTTGACTCTTGACTTCCTGCTTCGTGATTCTGAACTTGTTCATGTGTGTTTATCGTGTTTGTTTTATTTCTGTTTGTGCGTCTTGGCCAGGACACTTTTGTAAACGAGATTCTTCATCTCATGAGGCTTTCCTGGTTAAATAAAGTTCAAATAATAAGAATGAAAAAGCTCTGAAGGCAGAAGATGGTCCAACCTGGTGCTCATAGGGTGTACCTTATAAAGTGGCCATTGAGTGTATCCACAGTGTCTCACAGCAGCATTGCTCACATGGAGCTTCTTGTTTAACATGAATTATAATCCCAAGTGTACAGCAGGAAAACTTTAGGAAGCTCTGACAGAATAAAAACCGGACAGCACCAAATCCCAGTCTGAACCGTCTTACCTTTTGTCTGAGACCCCAGGTTTACAGCTCAGATCTGGGGGGTCTTCCCCTGACCACTCACTCTGAAGAGACTTGGCACCGTCCTCCTCTTCCTCCACATGAAGACTCATCTTGTGTCCTGCGTTCAGTCAGAGAAACAACAGCCAATGTGAGCTCAGGACAGGACAATACGGAGAAGAACACTCACTCAGAAGGAACAAGGAAGTGACACTGTTCTGCTGCTCTCGAGTTACAGGAGGTTCAATTTTTTTCTAGCCACCAAAGCTTTAGTTGAATATTTTTTACTCCACAGTTCAGAGACAGAAGGTACAGACAAAGACACTCACCCTCCTCTGGTCTCTCCTTTGTGTGATTAGCTGTCTTTGTGAACAAAGGTGAAAGCCTTCATGGTTTATTGCTTCTCTTCTGCTTATGGACAGCGTTCAGTGAAGCTCCGCCCCATTGATTCACAGAAATAACATGACCAGTTGCAACTCTGCGGTGTGTTCATCTCTTTTCCTGTTTAACTCTGTCAGGGTTAATATTTTGCGTAAAAGAAGAACTTGGAGTCGAGGTTGTTCCCCAAAATCACATCTTCATGTCTGTAACCACAAAAAATTTACTGCTTTTTTTTCAGTTCTGTTTGTCATGATCACAGCTTCTAACAGTGAAAGAGTCACAGATTAAACTCTTGAACCATCCACACCCACAGAGAAAGTTTTCAAGAGCTGCTTCAAGCCTAAATCCTTACGTTGGGGATTTTTTATTGCTGTCCATGAGGGTCTGCACTCAGAGAACAGTTTCATCATTTGCAGAGATGGAGACTCGAGTTAAACACTCAACTCAAGTTGCACTCGAGTCGCATTGTCGGAGACTCCAGACTTGACTCGGACTCCACCCTGAAAGACCCGAGAATTGACTCGACTTGAGATCAAAGACTTGTGGGCAATGTTTATTTTATTGTGGGTTTTTTGAGTGTGCCGGGAACGTTTACTCCACTCCCCTCCCTTGCCTCGCGTCCCTCCCTCTTCGTTCCAGACCTCGATTGTCATTATGTCAAAACCGGAGGCACGAGCATCAGGTCAGCATTCGGTCAGAGGGTCACAGAGGCAACACAACACTATAGACAAAGAAAAGTGAATCATAGAGGTACAGAAATATATAAAACTGTGTACATGACAACATACATCTTTTCTACAAGGATTTAGGTGGATAGAAGCTGAATAAATCATGTGGCTGTGTGGTTGGGACGAGCAAAGGGACCTTAAAGAAGTGAAGTGAGGTGTTGTTTATTTCTTTTCTCAGTCTACAACGTTTTATGAGCGTGTGACGTCACTATTCTCATAAGAGCCTGAGGGGATCAGCCCTCCGCCTTTGGGGCTGCACTCTGCGTCGATGCTTGGGTTTGTCTGTGGGTGCAAAGCTGCGGCGCTCCGCTGCGCAGCAGGGGGCTTTTGTGGAATTTGAGGTTCTGTCCCACCCACATATCAGTCATCAGTCAGTCATCATCAGTCATCATGGCAAACACAAATGGGGCAGCTGCGGAGAAAGTCCACCACCAGCTTCGCTACCCTTTATACTGACCTACTGCTACACAAACTTCCAACAGCACTACTGTTACGGCACTACGGCTACTACTACTTACTACTTTATTTATTTTATTGTATTATTAAATGCCATATAGTTTCTTTCTGGCTGCTCATGGCAAGTTTGTTTTGCACCTGACCATGGCATGCATATGCACTGCAGAAACTTTTTCAGAAAGAAAAATGTCTGAATAAAAATTGGATATACTGTATTTTTGCCAGAGGCTACATCATATTTACATATGTGTGTGTGTTTGTATGTGTGTGAAGACTCGGACTCGACTCAGACTCTAAATCAGAGACTCGTGGGCATCTCTAATCTGATCCTATCAGCCATGTTCATACTGAAGTTTGAGGACAGGAACAGCTGTGGAACTTCACCCAGAAATACCAAATCATCCTTTGAGCCAGGCTGTAAACATTTTCCGATTAAAAAAAATGGACATTTGACCATGGAGTGTGAGCTGCTTCAGAAGTCAGCCTCTGGTGGACAGCTGAAGAACTGCAGCTTCATTCAAATTCACACAATAAAGCTAAAGATGCAAAAACATCTCCAGCAGTGCATGGAGAATATTTAAGATTTTTTTTAAACGTTTTTCATCAAACAAAAGCACAGAGAGGAAACATGTAGTCCAGAACATAACAATACAATCTTTCAATAATTTTTTAAGCATGAGTCCAAAAGGTTAAATTTATCAGATATTCTACAATTAAAGAATAAATATTAATATTTTTGGATACCTTGATTGTTCTTCCATAAATTTAAACACAAATTAAACAAATACACTGAAGTCAGCTTATGCTGTAGTCATTTAAACGAAAAATTATCAACTAAACCATATATAAATGCGATGTTACAATATTTTTTAAGAAACAATCCATAAAAATGTGGTTTTTTGCTGTCCTTCGTATTATTTCTCCACAAAACTGTATTACATTTCTGTGTGTGTGCTTGCAGGTGCAGGTGAGTGCTGTGTGATACGTCTAATTGGTCTCCAGTAACATGACAAAAATAGACTGAAAACAGCCTGTTGAACTGAACATTTTGGTCAAGAAATCATTTGATATTGATATTTTAGGGGAATAGATATAAAGATACCCTACTGACAAACTCAAGGTCCATAAACAAAACAATAGACACAAACAAAAACAAACACAACAGCTAAACAGTAATGAAGACCAAAAGAGCACACGTGAGAGTACTCTGATACTCAATGTCATTACTCCCATCCCAGCCTCAAAGATTACTTCTTGGTGCCTACCTGTTAAAGGTGACCATGCATCTCGTCCAGTACTCCAGCTCAGCTGATGGTCCCACATCGTCAGGCTCCTTCCTCATCTGCTCACTCTCACTCAGTCAGCACCAGCTTGATCTGATTGGTCCACACTGAGACCACGCCCTCCAAATGCTCCACCAGCTCCCTGTTATTGACTGAGGACAGAAGTACCAGCTGTTTATTCTGGTAATAATTATTCATTAGTCACCCTGAACAGTGGATATAAAACTGATGATTTAGTATATTTGGTTTTTCTTGAAGATTTAAATAAGTGACACCAAGATTTACATATCAGGTCTAGCTTTTGTGATCCACATGTGACATAAGTTCTTCGAAGTTGTCTGGTGAAACAGCTAAAGGGTTTTTGGTGTTAAAAGTAAATCAATTTACCTGAAATAGACGAACGCTATTATTTTGCTGCCATGTCATACAAATAAACAAACTCTGCTGGGTGAGAAGATCAAATAAATCCAATTAAACCCTTCAAGCACCTCTTCAAAATCTATGGCAAGCTAAACAGGCCAAAGAGCATGCATCTTTACCCTGATTCTTTGCAAAAATATCATTTTTATGTCCAAAATTCAATAACTCATTCGTCAATTTTGGCACTTTTGGCTTGCTATTCGTTCACGTTATTCATCGAAGTAGGGAAACAGTCAGATAGGGTTGACCTTGGTTGACCTTCCTACCTGCAGCAGTGTAGTCTGCAGGGCTTCTCAGCTGATTGATGACCTCAGGAAGGTCAACATGCTGCAGCCTGAACTTCCTCTCCATGCTGACTCTGGTCGAGTTCAGATTATGAATGAATTTATCCAATGAAAATAAAAAGGACTGAACATCCAGACATGATGATCCCTCCTGCACTGAGCCCCAAGTCTGCAAACAGAAACAGAATATTTCATCCCACAACAGAGAAGACAAAGGTTAGACCCTCTGCTGCTGTTATCATAAACATTCTAGTCATGTACAGAGTTAATTGGTTCATTGGGTAATCACTGTTTTTCAAAAAAGAGGTTATTCAATGACTTCTTGAGTCCAAGCTCACAGAAAACAGAGTGGACAGACCTGCTGCGATCTGAGGGCTGGTAACATGACATCAGACAGAAGCTTCTCCAGACTGTTCAGGAAGCTGCCATCAGCACAGTCCAGTAGGCCAAAGTTCACCTCCTGGAGACATGTAGAAAACACTTCTGGCCAGATCCTCAAAGAATGGAATAATGATGTTATTTGGGCAGAATTATCTCAGGCAATCCGCCCTGTTTAGGCGTCTTGTCCTCAAAAGAATTTGCTCTAATGATATGCCAGTGCTAACACACCCACAGAGTTTGTCATCTGAGCACACTTTGCTCCCCTGATCACAATAAATCCTGTGGCTTATGGGTGGCTTTATCCCTGCAAACTCCGAGGACATTGTCGTCTCCTTTACAGTGGACAGCAAAAACAAACAACTGCACAAGAACAATATGCAGTAACAGTAACTGAAGGGTATTCAAGTTTTAGATATTAAATTGGCCTTTGTTATTGAAACAGCCAAAACATGTAGAAAAAACAACTAAATTGACAAAAAAAAGTAGTCAAGGGAGTCATAGGTTGTTTTTTTTTTTTAACAGACTGTATTTCAACAAATTATTCGTGTTTACTTAAAGGTGCTATGAGGAGAATCTATTACGGGGAAAAAAAGACTGCTACCCATGAGCACGCGCAGCGGCTGTCGTAATGCTGCGTTCCAGTAACCTCGGAACTGGGAGTGACATCATCTCCGACTTATCTGCTTTCTAGTTGAAGTCAGTATTAAACATGCTGATCTACCAGGCTATTGTTAGCTGTTGTTAGCATGCCCTGCATAGTTGTTCGCAAATACCCCATGAAGAATGTGATTATCACTATGGCAGCATTTTTGTAAATATAAGTCTAACAATACTATGTATACAGCGGATCAAGAGCGACACACCCCAGTCAGAAGTGCAAATAAATTATTACAGGAGCTAAATAACTGTTCACACTGGCGGCATCCATCTCGATTGCTAACTCGGGTGGCGAGGTTTCACCGAGTTCACAGCAGGAAATTCAGACTTCGAGGAACGTCCCAGTTGCTGTTTCCTACTCGGAACCCGGAAATTCTTATTCCTGGCCACAACTGGAATGCACCACGAGACGTGACTGAAGCCAAAGCGTGTGTTTGTTGTGATGCTAATGAATGCAGCTCGGACCTTCCTCAGAACTCTGCATTGCTTTACAACTTCTTTTTTCAACAACTTCCAGGATGCAAAGCGACGAGGTAATGTATCTCTTTCTAGTTACGTAGTGGTAGTTTTTGATGTGTGACAACAAGCAATTTTTGGAAAACGTGTCATCGTAGTTGTAGCCGGCTATGTATCGCTACTTACAGCCCAGTGCTCTAAGATGTGCAATATAAATAATAAAATAATATAAATTTGCTCTAGTTTTAATTGTCTTGTTCCTGAAGTTGAGTACCAGGCCAGTCCAGCTCTGTCCGACCTGAACAGAAGGCTAAGGAATAGCATTTATAGATAGCTTATTTTGATGCTATAAAACTCATCTTAAAGTGTGTTTTGGATCAGGCATATATCTAAAAGTGAGACGTTTTTGTAATTACTTAGAAACTCCTCACAGTCTCTTTGAAAATGGTGGAATGGTTGCAGACGAACACAGTAGGCTAAATTACTGTCATCCCTGATGTCATCTAGTGGCACAAGGATCATGCGGCCTGGCAACTGATATCTGCAAATGATTTCATTGTCACTGAAGTCAAAAAGTGATACTTTCCGCCGATAAATAAATAAATCCTTTCTTGTGCGTGCCTGCCACGGTGTCTTCACCTGGCTACAATCACTGCTGCCATGATTACCAGAGAGTCCTGGCATGACCACCCTTATGTAGGTTCTCCTCCACAGTTACCACCAACTCAGTACAATTTGCAATCATTTTGAGCGAGAGAGAGAGAGAGAGAGAGAGAGAGAGAGAGAAGGATTAAGAGAAACTGCACAGATTTAATACAAGGATCTCTCTGGCGTTAAATGGCACCGCTTTACTGCCTGTGGCAATTAGTGCTGGTCTTTGTGGATTAGGTAGTGTTTGTGTAACCCATGCGTGTGTGTGTCCTCTGCGTTGTGTTCTGGGTTAATATCGATAGACCACTCAGGAGGCGGGATGGGATTCTTGCCTTTTACTTTTACTCGGCCACTCTCGTATCATGCTCCAAACAGCTGTATTCACAGACAAAAATACAAAAATCCACGACTCAGTGCAGTGTTTCTCGTCTGCAGCACATGCTTCCCTCTGATCATGCCTCAGTCGGCTCTGATCTTAGAACAAAAATACACAATATAATACAATACAATATAAATGTGCATATTTTAGCCAAAGTGTCAACAAAGACACCAAATTATCTCTAATTTGGAGCAAAACCCTTTTTATAATTTTTCCTTAAACATAGAATTCATATTTTAACTTACATGCATTAAAGCGAACATTTCAGAATACAAAAAGAACACATTTTGAAGTTCAGCTGCCTCAACATTAAACTCATTATAACAGCAAATTATTTAGACAAAGAAGAAATGTCTCCATACCTGTATTCATAGACAAAAATACAATAATCCACGACTCAGTGCAGTGTTTCTCGTCTGCAGCACACGCTTCCCTGATAAAAAATACACAGGTGAATTAAAACGGGAGACCTAGCTTAAATGCTGCTGCAGCTCGACAGCATTAGCTCTTATTTTCAGAACTAAATGTGTTAAAACTTTGGCTAGAGACTTCATAAAGTTACAAAACTGATGCAGAACAAGTCGAATAATATCTGAAATCTAACACTGCAGTTCAAAGGCGTCTAAATCTCACATAACACATTTAGAAACGTTTATCAGCAGAGAGTTGCTGAATATTACCTACCTCTGATCAGGTCTCAGTCGGCTCTGATCAGAGCGCGCAGCGCGCGTGCATGTAATGCGCGCACACCGACGTCTCACACACTGAGGCTGCGGTCGAATAGTCACCTCCTAAGCCCTTTCCTATCTACTTTTCCTTAACCCTGGTGGAAAACGTCACGAGGTTAACCCTATAAAGCCAATTGTATCATATTTGATACATACTTTTATAATACCTCTTTCTACTAAATATGATCAACAAATTACAAAAAAAATCTGAATACAATCAGATAAATGATAAAAATGTCCTCAAACGGATTATCAGTTGCCAAAAACACCAAATGTATCAAATGAGACACAAAAAATCTACATGTTGAATTTTATGGACAATTTGATTTTAATGGATTTTAGCAGAAAGTTAAATAAACATTTCAGTTGCAAAAAATTAGAATTTTCTGGCTATAATCTATAATCTTGGGCCTTAAAGGGTTAAGCAAAGGAGAAAGGAGAATACAGAAGAACTTAGGAAAGGAAAAGTGCCGTGCAGAGAGAATCCGACTACGCCTTCACTACGCTACGTCATCATGTGACGGCGGATGGTGAAACTACAATTTTTCTGAAGGTGGACAAAAGACGCATCATGTATCATGTATCATGACAATGTTGCTCCTTTCAGACAACATTGAACTTTATAACCTGGTAAAAATTACATCTGCATAACCGATGCTGAAGTGAGGATTTAAATAAATCTGTCCTCTCATTATCAACATGAGCACCAATCAGTGCATGAAAATAAATGAACTGAATGAAAGAAAGGCATATTGTTAAGACCACAATCTAATGGTGTACACATCTTTAATATTGAACCATGTTTAAAACATAATCAACATCAAATGTCTCATATCCTGCTCTTTTCAGAGAATCAGACTGCTGGAAAGTTAAGGCAGGTTTTGGTAAACTTTAGAAAGGATGAACAGCAGTTGTAACTCACATGGTCTGTGTGAATTGTTCGTCATTATTCGGTTGAATTCAGAAGCAGTCGGAATACGCGCTGTTTATAAAAGCTGTTGCCACGGAGAATTGTGGGACAGAATAATCTCCTCTCCTTTCGTAAATGATGGTCCGGTGTATCCTATGCTAAAGGTGATAATAAAGGAAGCATTGAGCCTCCTTTCCTATGCATTAAAACTATTCGAACAGCTCTAATCACGAACTGCTTCCGGTTTATTTCACTCCGTTAGGAACCTTCCAAAGCAAAAATGACTTTTCGACCGCAGCCTGAATCTCTACAGGTGGGAGAGGAAAACAAAAAGGAAAAGCACAAAACAGGGCCAGAAATTCGTGTTTTGGTGAAATTCACAAGCTGCTACTTTATCATCTGCTACATTTGCAATAAGGCTCATTTGCATGGGAAAGGGGCAATGTTGCGTTGAAATTACGAATATTCCCTAATTTACATACATGTAAATTGGACCAGCGCAGGTAGGATTTACAGTGCCTTTTGTGTTCAGTTTGCGTGCATTTTACCCTTTGATTTGTGGTCATTTGCACAGGTTTAGCAGTCGCAAAAGCAGTGCAGTCCTTTAGAGGATGTGGCCCTCTGCCTCACTAAGCAAGTGTAAACAGATCAATCCAGCCATATGTATTCTCTGATCAGTGCCACCAAACCAAACCACTGACCTGCTGAACATCAGCCGTGGTAATCGCCTTGTCGGTGGTCCTGAGGAAGAAAAGACACCTCAGTAAAGGCTAGTAAACAGGAAACAGTGTCGAGGAGAACCCGGTTTACTTTACTTGTTGGGTTTGTGCTTAGCTCTGTTGTGGATTGTACACAGATATTCGTATCACCTCAGATGGGTTCCAAGTTAGTTAACCTGAGACCAATCATGACGTGGAGACACTGATGACCTCTGAATGGTCAGAGTATGATCACCAGTCTGGAGGATCTGATGCCTCCCATAGTTTTGCCTTATAATGGCCACCCTGCAGAGGCAGCACTCCGGGCTGCTCACTGAGGGGGAACAAATGCTCTTGTGTCCCACCTATTCAGGCCTCATGCCCATAAATACAGAACAAAAGACAACTGATCCTGATCATTACTGTGAAATGGTTTTTAAAATGAAATGACATACTTAAGGAATGTTTTGGAGTGTTTATACTGTATTTTATCTGGGGGAGGATAAAGGAAAAAGATTTAATGTAGAAAGCTGTGGAGACTGGGGCTCTGCCATCTGGAGGGAGAGTTAAACTCGTTTATTTCAAATGTCAGCATTTTGTTATTTTGTCCATGCATCCATTTTCTCCTCTGCTGTCCCTGGCAAGGTCACTGGAGGGGGAAGCCAATCAGTTTGGAGAGAGGGGGTGTTCAGGCCTTTGCATACAGTCCATTCAGTTTGTCCTAAATTGTTGCAAGCTTAACAGAGCTCGCATTGTTTTATGTTTTTGCACAATGAAACTGAAAATTTCATCCACCATTTTTCATTTTAAGAACAGCTGTGATTCTATTTATTACATACAGATAAATTTGACTCCAAAATATGCCTCTGTCATCATAAATTTGGAATAACTGTTATGTATCTCCATATTTCTACAAGTAATTTTCAAGGAGTGGTGTATTTTTTTAATCGACTGTTTCTTAGGTGAACATACACATAAACAAACTGCCTTTCAGAACACTCCAAACACATGCTTTGGAAAACTTTTGCTGAGTAGAAGATTCTCCACTCGGACCAGGGTCACAAAGCACCAGGCGGTGCATCATTTGGTACCAGGCTGTAAAGAAACAGTAGAAAATTAATTCAATCACATTTTTATTACCTGAGAAAAAAGGGTGTTTAGTTTAAAAGAATGACCTGATCCTCTCATATCCAGCATGCAGTTTTTATACTCAGACTCTCTGCCTGTTTCTACTTTGATGACTGAAAAGTAAGACCTGAAATAAACTCTCTGTTCAACCTCATGAACTCATCCACCTGTGCTCTGAGCATAGCTGTAAATACATTTGACTCTGCACACAAGACTGCTCGACTTTGTGATGTGGAGGGAGACAATTCAGAGTTCAGAGCTGATAAAATACAATCAATAACCAATAAAAATATCACATCAGCTAAGAGTGAAGACCGGTGGATGAAACACACATGGGTGCTGTTTTTACAGCATTTTCCTTTGTGCTCAGAGGGTGTTATGATTTGATTGGTTACCATATCAACAGGTGACTTTAAGTTGTGTTCCTAAATGTCATTGCTAATCAGCTGATGAAAACAGAGTGAGTCTTCATGAATGTCTTTATTGTGGTTTAGAAGGATGTCAATGGGTCCCTCTGATCCTGCATTATAAAGAGGTATACTATGAACATATATGATTGTTTGTATCTCCTAATTTTAATCAAATTAAAAATATCAGACAATACGCCAAGACTCAATCGACTCTGTTAATTCTCAAAATACATACTTCAAACCAAAATGACGCAAATGGGAAATTACAGTTGGCTGCTACAGGCTTATTTCATCCAGTAAATAATTTACTTCTAGTATTTAGGCTGTATTGTTTGATCATAATGACTTTATCAGACATTAAGATCCAGGTTTAATGCTTGATAAAGTTAACAGCCTGAGTACTTCTGATCCATACAGCTTAACCTGCTTTCTTACAGAACTGCAGCTCTGTTAAAAAAGAAGAAGCAGAACAGGACTGACCTTTTTCCTGAGGGAGCTGCTGAGTGTTCAGAGTCTGAGGACGAGTTTCTGCTGCTGAAGAGACAGTAAGACTGGAGAGAGAGAGAGAGAATCCAGGAGGTGGATCATGAGTGGCTCTGCAGAGTAAAACTTTGACTGTTGCCACGATCACCCTGCAGAGTTCAGTAGGTGAGTGTTAGTGTGTCGGTGTCTCGGCAACTAAAACACAACAAAGCTGCCTCCTTAGTGAGAAAAATAAAGATCACCATGTGATTAATGCAACAAAAAGACTTTTATTTTGTTAAACTCAGAGTATTCCACTGGACATTTGTTTACTGCAAAGATAATATATAAAATAAAAATGCATACCGGACACCACAGGAGGACTGTTTCATGACATCAGAAATTTCACATCCATCTGAGCAACTTCCAGAACAGTGGTAAATGTGAGGAGTCATTTTAGCTTTAATATATTAATGTTTATTTCTACAGCATCAAATACAGCCAATGATATGCAGAATTCAAAGCATTGTCTTTACAGAAAGAGCTAAAAATCATCACTTATGATCATCATGAGCAGGAACTTAACCAGGTCACACTGTGAAGAAGGTCTTTTAGAGCAGAGAGAAGTCAAAGCTGGAGGCTTCATAGTGGAAGCATTAATGAGTCTTAATCAGTCGCAGGTTAAAGGAAGGTTTTCCACCTCAGCTTTAAAATAATATTCCCATCAACATCAAAAGACAAAACCCAGATATCTACTTTTAAATGCTATTAACTAACTTGTAAGTATAAGTCCATGACATGCACCTTTTTTAATTCTTTGTTAATTTGGCACTATTTGCAATTTATTCCAACCACAAGGTCCAACTGCTGTTATGGTTTAACTTGTTGCTGTGTTAACTGATGATAGCAGGTGATTGAATAATACTTTTTAGTTCATAATTCAGTTCTGTTCAGTTTTAAGTGAAAACTCGATTGTTTTTTACATGATAGTGAACATATTTTAGCAGTAATCAAAATAAATACATGAACCTGAGATAAGACATAAAATGACTGCTTCAATATGTTCATCCATACTTTTAGCTCCCATTCAGGGTTGAACCATCCCATTGCTGTTTCTTCTTCTTCATCTGAGGTTTAACACTTCACAGAGCCATGGATCCACCTCAGAAAAAGCTGTGATCAGAATAAAGCAGGCATCATTTCCTTTTGGTAAAACTGAGTCGATCACATCTCGTGCTTTGTCCGCCCTGACTTTGGTTTTGATCAACTGCATCTCCTCATTATTTATAACTTTGTGCTCCAGGAGCTTATCCAGGAGCTGGTTCAGGACTGGATCAGCCACCCTGTTGATGAACTGAGTCCTGACTGAGTGCAGTGTCTCCGCTGCATGGGGTCTGCTCTCTGCAGGGGCCCTCTCCACTGCTTGGACAATAGGATGCAGAGTTTCTCTTCTTGAACCTGGAAAATAAAAAAATACCTTTGTCCAATATTTTGTGTCTATGACAACAAAAAGTTTACAGTTAGACAAGTCACATTATGAACCCCAATTTAAAAAAAAAGGAAGTTGAGCGAATGTGAACAATATCAACACAGTGATTTGAAAATCAATTAACAATCTTAGTCCAACTAAATAAATCCCAAAGACATTTAATGTTCCAACTTTTTGCCTTTTTAAATGTATTATTTCTGAATTTTAAGCCTGTAACAGATCCAACAGACGTTGGACCTGCTACAGCAGAGTGCTCAGACCTGTGAATTATTACTTTTTTCCAGATTGGTTCAGGTTTCATAAGTTTCTATTAATGAACACACATCTTTTTTTTTTCTAATATTTTAAGATGACTTGTGGGCCGCATTTAGGTGGTAAGAAGGCCTCCAGTTTGTTGCCAAATGCTAAAGCATATCTCATTGTTTCATTAATCCCCAGAGATATGTTTCAGGTGCATCTGCCTTAAATTTGAAAGTAAAACCCTTTATCAGTCAGAAAAAAAAAAATCCCAAACAAAAGCAAAAGAACAGAGTTTTTACTTGTCAGAAACACGTCCCGTTTCCAGACTTCTCTCCCGTCCTGGTCCTGGACTATCAACGTCACGTTCTCTGAGTTTGGAGTGAGGAAAACTTCAAATGTTGGATGAAAGTTTGGTCCATACTCAGCGGAAAATTCTTCATGCTGGAGAAAGAATTAAAATTCTAATCTATTCAGATCATTAAATTAGACCCTTTGTTCTGATCAACGACTCATATTAAAGGGAGAGTTCAGTATTTTTGAAAGTGGAGTTGAATCAGCTTCATGACAATATTAAATTAATCACAGTGATGATCAGCTCTGCCCCTGTTGGGAGAAAGCTGGCATGAATGCAAGGCTTTACATTGTTGCAGAGGGCCAGAGCTCTGAGGAAATTACAAAACTCAGGTGGAAAAAGGAAATGTTGGCTGATTGTCTCATATTTATAGCATTGGTATTCCTCCTATCCTTTCTGCTGAGGGACTACTTTGCCCAGGGTGGAAGGACACGATGACCACTGTTGTGCATGTATACACATAAATGTTATATGGATGATCTTTTCAAAAATTTCATGAACAAAACATGACCAAAGTTAACTCCAGAGACAGCGGGAGTTCAAGGCTCGACCTCATGAGTTAAACTGACGCACAGACTGTGTGTGACAGCTCTTTGAAACCTGCTGTAGATTCAGCTGCAGCGGCTGCCTGCCTACATTTTGTAACTTTTGTGTGAGCTTTCAATGACTGGCTATATGTTTGAAACCATAATTATGTGCAAATTCACAGAAAAAATTAGGTCTGATGCTCAAAAACCTTTGGACAGAGTCAGAATAGGGGTGGACCAGGGATGCTCAGTATGTAAAAAATACATGTACTTGGTTTTTAAATGCAGGAAACAGATTTTACTTTGGGTTATGCATAATATAACCAAGGTCTCACCTTCTTCTTATTGTACACAGATTATTAATATGCAGCAGGAAATGTATTTATTATAATTCTGGTCATTTCCACTGAAGGTGATATGGTTGTCTCACCTCTGGTTGAATTTTGAAGCCCTGAGGATCACAGTGGAGGCTGTAATTTTGATCACAGTTGAGACGACATTTAGAGGAGATACGGATGTGTGTAGCACTCCTTTGCTGAGCAACAACCTGCAAAAAATAAATGAAACAAGGATTGCACATTGAAGTTGTCAGAGAGAAGGTACCTGATAAAGTGACCACTGAAAGAACATTTGGTTTGTGTTAAAAAAATTAGCAAGTGTTCATCATCTTTTTTTATGAAAATATTATCACTGGGTGATTGAGAGAACATATAACTTACCTCAGCTAGAACAACGTTTTGTGGCAACAGAAGAACATCGAGCACTTGGTGCCTTATGTCTGGATGTCGGAGGAACAGCAGGACTTGGCCTTTTATTCGCTTAAAAACCCTTCTCAACCTCCGGACCAGGCCAAAAGCAGAAAGATGAGAAACGTCCACAACCACATGAGTGTGAGTGACCTCCAGTGGAGTCAAGAAGTTCATCCCATCATGGGAAATGTGGACCACAGACAACAGGTCATCAACAAGCAGAGCTGAGGAAGCAGAGAGTGGTGCAACTTTAGATTTATTGGATTAATGTTTCAACTGAGTCATAAATTCACTAACTACATCAGTTTTGGAGAATCTTAAAGATCTGCAGGTCTCCTCTGACCCTGGTCTTTATCTTTTCTGAGTATCATTGTACAAAGAAGAGGACATATCAAAGAGGGATTCTGTCCTCCATAAATCAAACCATTTCTCCTTATTTTCAGGTCCTGCAGAGACGTACGCTCCTTTGTCTCCCTAATTTGTTCATGAGCCTCTTGTTTCCTGTTTGGTGTCCCTGAGTCTGCCTGAGTCGAGGGGAGTCTTGACAGCAGTCAGGTCATTGAACAGCTCAAGACTAAAGTCTTACTGTATTTGTTTTATCAAACTTGTTTGATTCTGTGGATAAGTCTGTAGATTCACTCCATCAATCAAAACGTCAAGGGTTTGAGTCCAGTTCTGTCACGTCAACCCCTTTGTTGAGTTACTGGTGCGAACACACAGAACGGAGTAAATGAGTGGTCGACTCTTATTTCCCTCTCCAGAGGGACTAACAGAGGAGTGATATTGGAGAGTGGTGAGCAGGAAGACTCAGCAGGAGACAGGAACACCGTGAGTGAGTGTGCATGTAGGGATGGGCCATGTCATCCATGTCTTTCTGCAGCATCTACTCACATAGATGCCTCACAATATTAATGTGAAAGTCTGCAGGTGTAAATGTAATGGAGCCTCACCACAGCAGTTTTGTGTAACAGCACCGTGAATTTGAGACTGAAAAACATGTTTTTAATCCCAAAACTAACATTACATGCTCACAACACAATTTCAGAGCTAAAATAATAAGTTATCTCTAACCAAACATTACAGTCTGTATTTTGTCTCTGATCCGAGGCATTGATCTGATATTTAAACCATAGTTTATTATTTTGTGGGGTCCCCCAGGGGTCAATCCTAGGAGCCCTCCTGTTCAATCTCTACATGCTGCCTTTAGGCCAGTTAATACATAGTACTAATGTGTCCCACCACAATTATGCAGATGACACTCAGATCTATGTCTCACTGACAGCAGGTGAACATGGACCAGTGGATTCACTCTGTCACTGCATCCAACAGGTCAGTGTGTGGATGTAAAACAATTTTCTCCAGCTAAATTCAGACAAGACTGAAGTCAAAGTGTTTGGTCCACAGAAACAAAGAGAAAGTGTCAGCAGTCACCTCCAGTCTCTCTCTCTAAAACCTACAAATCAGGTTAGAAATCTCGGGGCAATAATGGACTCAGACCTGAACTTTGGCAGACATATAAAATCAATAACATCAGCAGCCTTTTACCATCTAAAAAACATCGTCAAAATCAGAGGTATGGTGTCTAAACCTGACCTAGAGATACTTATCCATGCATTTGTCTCTAGTAGGTTAGATTACTGTAACGGCCTGCTCACCAGCCTCTCCAAACGAGCCATAAGACAGCTGCAGTACATCCAGAATGCTGCTGCTCGGGTCCTGACCAGAACCAGGACGTACAAGCACATTAGTCCTGTGCTCAGGTCCTTACACTGGCTTCTTGTGGCTCAGAGAATAGACTTCAAAGCAGCTCTGCTTGTGTCCAAGTGTCTCAATGGCCTGGCACCAAAGTACATCTCTGACATGTTAGTGCAATATGAACTATCTCAGACTCTGAGGACCTCAGGGGCCGGCCTTCTGCTGGTGCCTAGAGTCAGGACTAAACATGGAGAATCAGGGTTCCAATTTTATGCAGCCAAAATCTGGAACAGTCTTTCTAAGGGTGTGAGACAGGCCTCTACTCTGACAATGTTCAAATCCAGGCTTAAAACAGCTCTGTTTAGCTGTGCATATGACTGAAAGGATCTGATCTGCACTCTTCTCTTTAAATTTATTTTATGATAATTAGTGTTGTTTTTATTTTGTATTATGATTTTAATGCATTTTTCTTGTTCTGTAAATTGTGCTCTACAAATAAACTTACTTTGTCTTGCCTTATTTTCATATTTCATATCTGTAACACTGCATTGTCTGTACCTTCCTCTGATTCACAGTGTGGGAGCTGCAGCTGACACAAAGCCCCCTCTGAACACTGGATGTCAAACAGCGGCCCAGCAGGCTCCTTGCCAGCTAATTGGAGGAGGCTCTCGTCCCATTGGATGGTCCTGTACTGAAGCTCTGCCTCCCCTTCTGCGACAAACACCAGTCCAGTCACAGCACACTGAAACACACCTTGACCAGAACACCTGAAACTAAAAATACCAACAGGCTGCATCAACTTTAGCAAAACAGATTATTGTTCTGAAACTGATGAAACTTCATTGATTTTTCCATCTGTATTTGACACAGGGGCTGGAAATACTGTACCACATATCCTTTAACTTGATTAATAGGGACAACTGTCTAATGTCTATAATGTCTATCCTCACTGAAATGCAATGACTGTTTGGTGTCACTTTAAGGAGGATGTTTTTCAGGGTTCTGGAGTTAACTAACTCACATATGCTGCTTCATTTGTGATGTTTAACAAACACAGTTTCATAAAGAATGAGAAAATTTAGTATCTCTCAAAAGTCAGAAAGTTTCAAGTTTTATATAATCATTTAAAGTGAAATTTATGAATCATAAATTAAGCTGTTCCAGTGTTTCTGATATGTCATAAGATTACCTGTATGTAGAGCCAGTCTGCTCAGGTGAGAAGGACGATGGAGCCTGTGGAAAAAGGTCAAAGTTCACCATTTTAAAGAAAATACTAATTCAATGGGAATATACTAAGTGATAAAATACTGAATTCAAACTTTTGTGCTCAAATTAAACACAAACTAAAGTTGGACTTTGCTCCAAAATAATCATCCATCCATCCATTATCTATAACACTTATCCCACTCAGGGTCACAGGAGGCTGGAGCCTTTTCCAGCTGACATTAGGATGAAAAACAGGGTACATCCTGAGCAGGATGCCAGCCAATTACAGGGCCACATGGAGAGACAGACAACCATTCACACTCACACTTATACCCAAGTGCAATTTAGAGACATCAATAATCCCAACCATCATGGTTTGGTGGGGAGGAAGTCAGAGTGTCTAGAGAGAAGCCACACATGCACGGGGAGAACATGCAAACTCCATTTGCATGTTCAACCATTTACACTCACACTTAAACCTGAGTACAAATTTAGAGACACCAATAATCACAACAAACATGTTTTTGGTCTGTACGATGAAGTGTCCAGAGAGAGGCCACACATGCACAGGGAGAACATGCAAACTCTACACAGAACGGCCCTGAGCAACACAGGGTTTGAACCAGCAACCTTCTTGTGAGACACGTGCAATAACTGCCGCCCTACAGAAAATAAGTGCAGTAATATATCGTCTGTTTCCTGCTGACTGTCTCAATTCTCACTGGATCATCAGAACACACAACAGCTGATGCAGAGGCTGTTACTGTGATATAATGAGGGAGATGGGAATGTAGAGCTTAACTTTTTTAATTAACTGATGGTTTCATTCTATGATTGTGTTTTTATTGTCAAGGCCCACACTTTCCAGGAAGTAATCCTTTATCAACACCCTCCCTCCTTGGTAACTGTAACTAAGTTACATGAAGCCTGATTTTGCTTGTTGTTGTACAATTGTAAAAAAAAAAAAAAAAAAAAGTATTATTTGATCAATTAGTAATTGTTCACAATCTAATCAGTTTGAAAAACTTCAGAAGGGTGTTCAACATCAATGTAGGTTCATTGTGATTTTGTCTGACATTAGCTTTCTCTGTCTAAAATAGCTTTATTATTACCACTAAATTTTGAAATACCTCATTTGAATTATGGGTTACTTTAATAACAGTAATGATAAAAGCTAACTTTTAAACTACAACAGTACATTCTCTTCCTCACCTTTCTATCATCAACAATGGGATGAAGCTTTTCTTTCCCCTCATCTTTAATAGTGAAGTCATCTGATGAGGAAAAGTGTTTCGACTTCAGGGCTGTAACAAAAAAACAGAAGAAAAAGCTAAGCTGAGAACATTTGCTCGTCCTAGAATCTGACATACACAGACGTGTGCAAAATTATTTGTACCCTTCTGTAAAAAAAAACCCAATAAAAACCCACAAATGTCACTGAGGTAACTTGAAACTCAAAAAAGCAATAATAAATAAAAATTTATAGAAAATCAACTAATGAAAGTGGCACGAGTGGTTGGCAGTCAGGCACGTCCCATATACAGACTTCTGCCGGCTTGGGTTCGAATCACACCTGTGGCCAGTTTGCAGAGTGTCTTCCCCTCCTCTCTCACCCCCTTGTAATCAGCATCACACGTGTCTTCAAGCTTATAATTAGTCAGTCTGGCTATTCAAAGGCTGAAAAGTGGTCACTGTGCTTTTTGGTATCATGGTGTGTACCACACTGAACATGAACCACAGAAAGCTAAGGAGAGAGCTTTCTCAGGAGATTAGAAAGAAAATTATAGACAAGCATGTCAAAGGTAAAGGCTATAAGGCCATCTCCTGGCAGTTGGATGTTTCTGTGACTACAGCTGCACAGATTATTCAGAAGTTTAAGGTCCACAGGACTGTAGCCAACCTTCCTGGACGTGGCTGCAGGAGGAAAACTGATGACGAACTGAAGAGACGGAGAATACGAATGGAAGCCAAAGAGCCCAGAACAACTTCTAAAGACATTAGAGGTAAAATGTAAGGTCAGGGTACATCAGTATTAGATTACACAGTTGGTCACTGTTTAGGCCAAAGTGGACTTAAAGGAGGACATCACTGTTGAAAGTAAGTCATGAAAAACCATGACTGGAATTTTCCAAAATGCATATTGTCAAGCCACAAAGCTTCTATGGGAATGTTCTTTGGACAGATGGACAAAACTGGATATTTTTGGTAAGTCACATCAGCTCTGTGTTCACAGACACCAAAAATGAAGCATACAAAGAAAAGAACACTCTACGTACTGTGAAACATGAAGGAAGCTCAGTAATGTTCTGCCACTGCTTTCCTGCATCTGACACAGGGTGTCTTGAATCTGTGCAGGGTACAACCAAATCTCAAGGCTATCAAGGCATTCTGGAGTGAAATGTGCTGCCCAGTGTCAGAAAGTTTTGTC
Organism: Scarus forsteni; assembly: GCA_036419115.1. Lineage (NCBI taxonomy): Eukaryota > Metazoa > Chordata > Actinopteri > Labriformes > Labridae > Scarus > Scarus forsteni. The sequence goes on from JAZDUH010000086.1 coordinate 138,726, forward strand.
TCAGTGAGAGGTCATGAGTCCTCCAACAGGATAATGACTCAAAACACACAGCTAAAAACACCCAAGAATGGCTCAGAACAAAACATTGGACTATTCTGAAGTGGCGTTCTATGATCCCTGATCTAAATCCTGTTGAACATTTGTGGAAGGAGCTGAAACATCAAGTCTGGAGAAGACACCCTTCAAACCTGAGACAGCTTGGGCAGTTTTCTCACAAGGATTGGGCCAAAATAATTGTGGACAAGTTAAGTATACCATCATTTTTGATTGGGCCACTTTCATTAAATTGTTTTTAAAGTAATTCTGTTGAACCACAATCAAAAAGCGATTTCTGATTTTCAGTAAAAAAAAAATATTTATAATTACTTTTGTCAGTTTCAAGTTATTTCAGTGACCATTGTGTGTTTTCTTCTTCTTCTTTTTCTTTATTTAATGGAAGGGTTCCAACAATTTTGCACACGCCTGTACAGTATGAAAGATTGATTTAGGAAAGCAGAAATTTCAGTTATACTTACATTTCGTTTGTTCCTGTGCTCTGATCCACTGTTCTCCAATCCTGCATGAACCCACAAAAACCCCAAAAGTCATGGACCCAATTTGAACTCAGATACTTAGCAGAACAAATAATAGATAACAAGGCCTGTCTGAAATCCTTCACTGACCTCACACTCTCCAGTCTGGAGCGTGTAGTCTGTACAAGTTCATGCAGCCTCCCTCCTGAATCCTGGAGCTTGTTTCCATTCAGTTCCAGCTCTCTCAGATAGGAGTGCTCAGATGAAAGAGCTGAGGCCAGATTAGCACAGCTGATCTCTGACAAACTGCACCAAATCAATCTGAAAAAAGTAAATAATTTCACTCATATTGTGCTCCACATATTTCAGTGTTGAAATTCATGTAAAACTGAGCAAAACAAAACTTTCTAACTAAGGCTTGATTAAAACTCCATGATAGAGAAATTTGTGCAGGGGCTAATTTCCAAGAGAAGGTTGTTTTGGGTGTGAAACAAATTATTCCAAAATAATGTTAGCTGATCAATTACAGTATTGAAGAGCACTAAACATTAGCAAGAGTTTGAAGATGAACTGGGCCAACAGATCTGGCATCATCCTTTCCTCAGAGAATGTGTTGACTCAGACACTTCAGAAAGAACTCTTAGAGCGTTTTACCTCTTCATTTCAAAAGATCCCCCTATTATCCCATTACCACCAATCCAACATTTTCCTTAGTTTTGAACAAATTCTACACTTAAAATATATATGTATTGCAGTCAGTTAACTAACCTCAGAGTTTCCAGTCTGCAGTTTGGACTCTCCAGAAAATCACACAGAGACTTCACTCCTGAATCCTGCAGCTTGTTGTCGCTCAGTTCCAGCTCTCTGAGATGAGAGGGGTTTGACTTCAGGGCTGAGGCCAGAGAAGAACAGCTGATCTCTGACAGACTGCAGTGACTCAACCTGGATGAAGAATTAATGATAAGGTAAGGTTAAATTGATGGCTCACATTTCTCAAGTGTTTCACATGACATAACCAAACATCAAAAACAAAACCAGAAAAAGTTATGAGAAGACACAGAAAGAGCATTGGAGTAAAAAAAAAAAAAACTACACCAAGTGTTTTCTTAAAGCTTCAGTTAAAGTTTGCAGACTATATTTTACTGTGAAGAGTGTTCTCCAGCATTGATTTGTTTTTGTGAACACTTCCCCTCAACACTAGCTTGGAACCACCCGGTAAGTCTTTGCTCCTGATTTGACTCCCCTCCCCTTTTGCAGATCTTTTTGCCAATTTTTTTGGTTTGAATTGTTATATAAAAGTGATTCTTAAAACAGCTTTACCCACATCTCAGCCTGAGTATGTGAATTTTGTTTGTGTGTCTTTATTTGTCAGAACACATCAATTCACTAGATGAAATTCCCAGGGTGGAGTTGCTGAGCAACAACTAACATCTCCACGGAAGTTAAGGGCTCTAATTTCGTGAAGCAGCGCAGGGTGACGCAGGGTGGCACAGGATGGCGGAGCGTGGCGCACCAAAGTGCGCAGGCAATTTGGTAGACCGGCTGCACTGAGATGGGTGTGGTGGAGCACCAGGGGGCGGTGTCGACAGTTTCAGCTTGGCACAGTGACAATTTTGTGCCAAAACACTGCATGGAAGGGGGACTGAAAGCTCACCAGATCCAACCAGGTCTATTCTAGGTAAAGCGTGCCCGATGCAGTGATGATTTGGCTGACAGGCGCACAGTGCACATGGGAGAGGAGAGACCACATGGCTGTACAGTTCTGTGCTTAAATGTGCTTATATGCCTACCGTTTGTACATGTTTTGGCCACAATTTACTCAGTCACATTAAAGTTACACAAAATCATTGGTGAGAAAAATAAATTGTATTTCAAGGCATCTACTTTCTCTCCCTCCTCACGTGCTTGGATTACTGGTTGGAGAAGGAAGGAGGCAGCCTGCGGAGGGCCATCCTCCCCTGTTTTAGTACAAAAACATTTTTGTTTTATCTGTAATCCCAGGTTCCATCCCACAAAAGCCCTCAATGCTTATCATGGAGAGGGTGGAGAATGCAATGTCCCCTACTGAGCTCATCATGAGGCTGGTGGAGGGGCTGCCCCCGTCACAACCTTGTTTGATCTGACAGCTTTCTTTTGGCCCTTCTCCTTACATTATTAAAACAGTTTTTTACATTTGGCAGCGGTTCTCAGAATATCTGTGCAAACTTGATTGGTAATATTAATAACTTCCTCCCAGGCTGTTTCTGCATCATCAGCCCATGGACGTCTATTCGCATTACCATATATTCTGGTACTGCTAGCTTGGACCTCCCTGACCAGCACATCTGTTTCCTCCTGGGAGAAGTTTGGTCACCTGGAGCTGCTGCAGCTGCTCTCTTCATTCATTATGAGGTGAAATGCTGAGCCATGCACGAAAATTGCAAAATGCCCAGGACACATCCCACTGGCATGGCACAGAGCAGCTGCACCAAGCCTCCACCTGTCTATGAAAATATGAGCCCTAAGTGTTGATCCAGTGTTAATCAACCCTTTTATCTGCAACATAATTATTTGTACCAATGCAACATCTGCCCTTGAACACATTAAATAAACATAACCTGATAGTTTCAGTCAAGACTTGAGTTTAAAGATGATTTCTCAGAGAAATTAGTGATTTTCAGTTAGTTATGATAGGCAACTTTTCTCAAAATTTCTGAAAAAAGGAAAAAAATGACCAACAATCCAATGAATACTTTTTAGCTGATAAAATACAAATTGGAAAGTCAAAAAAGAACTACTATTAAAATTTTAAAACCTTTCAGTGGCGACCTACCTCAGAGTTTCCAGTCTGCAGTTTGGACACTCCAGAAAATCACACAGAGACTTCACTCCTGAATCCTGCAGCTTGTTGTAGCTCAGCTCCAGCTCTCTGAGATGAGAGGGGTTTGACTTCAGGGCTGAGGCCAGAGAAGAACAGCTGATCTCTGACAGACTGCAGCGACTCAGTCTGGATGAAGAATGAATGATAAGGTAAGGTTAAATTAATGGGTCACATTTCTCCAGTGCTTTACAGCACATAACAGAACATCAAAAACAATAAACACAAAAATAAATGACAATAAAATACAGAAACAGCATAGGGGTAAAAAAAAAAAAAAACTACACCAAGGGGTCAAAAGTCATTTGACTAAATGTGTTTCAAGATGTTTTCTAAAAGCTTCAGTTGAAGCTTGCAGAATGTATTTTACTGTGAAAGTGGTCTCGGGCATCTGAGCTACAACTTTGACTGCATGATGGTCTTTAGCCTTTAATCTGAGCCTTTGGACACCAAGAAGACTTGGTCCTGACCTCAGGGGGTTGACTGGCAGTGCAGAGAGCAAATAAGAGATAAAAAACAGGAGTCTATTTGTGCATGGCTTTATGGACCATGATGTACATCAACATGTATGAATATGTCCATAAACACACTGTAAAAAACACCTTTGGCTAACCAGTTTCTATATCCATAACACTAATAGAGATTGTACATAAAGTCAATGCCTTCATCACTGCTGGCCTACATTTACCTGGAGATCCTTTAACTATGCTGGAGTAGCACTGCAACATGCAAAAAAAGTCACCACCTAGATTTAACTCACTAAACAGGTATGAGCCTCGTACTGGATAATTACTGCATGGGTGACTATTTTCAGCTGGAAACAAGTTATTTAACCCCAGCTTTTTAAAACGAGTAGCTTCTCATTTCAACCACCATGTCAATGACACATCCTGTGATCGTGCAAAAGATGTTAGTCTGTTTAAGAAGGGTCAAATCATTGGCATCAAGCAGAGAAAACATCTCAGGAGATTGCAGAAACTACTAAAACTGGGTTAGGAACTGTCCAAAACATCATTAAAAACTGAAAAGATAGTGGGGAACTATTGTCTTTGAGAAAGAAATGTGGTTGGAAAAAAATCCTAAATGACTGTGATCTGCAATCACTTAAATGTTTGGCCAAATCAAATCAAAGAAAAACAACAGTAGAACTCAGGGGTGTGTTTAAAAATGAAAGTAAGAGCATTTCCACACACACAATGTGAAGGGAACTCAAGGGATTGGGACTGAACAGCTGTGTAGCCTTAAGAAAACCACTAATCAGTAAGATTAACCAGAAAAAAGGCTTCAGTTTGCGAGAGAGCATGAAGATTTGACTGTGGAGGACTGGAAGAAGGTCATGAGGTCTGATGAGTCCAGATTGACCCTGTTCCAGAGTGATTGGAGCATCAGGGTAAGAAGAGAGGCAGGTGAAGTGATACACCTATCATGCCTAGTGCCTATTGTCCAAGCCTGTGGGAGCAGTGATGTGATCTGGGGCTGCTGAAGTTGGTCAGATCGAGGTTCAGCAACACTATGGCTCAAAGAATGAGCTCAGCTGACAACCTGAATGCACTAAATCACCAGGTAATTCCATCAATGGATTTTTTTTCTTCCCTGATGTCACGGGCATATTCCAAGACAACAATGCCAGGATTCATCGGGCTCAAATTGTGAAAGAATGGTTCAGGGAGCATGAGAAGACATTTTCACACATGGATTGGCCTCCACAGAGTCCAGACCTGAACCCCATTGAGAATCTTTGGGAAGTGCTGGAGAAGGGCTTTGTGCAGTGGTCTGACTCTCCATCATCAATACAAGACCTTTGTGAAAAATTAATGCAACAGTGGAAGAAATAAATCTGTGACATAACAGAAACTTACTGAAACAATGCCACGGCGAATGTGTTCTGTAATCAAAGGTAAAGGCGGTCCAATGAGAAATTAGAGTGCGTAATTTTTTCCCTTTTTTCCTGGTACCAAGTTTTTTTGGCCAGGCAATGGATTGATTTAGTCTTGCCACCATGAACTATCATGTTTGAATTTGTATCACATAATTATTTCTGCAAATGTAACATTTCCCTTTGAACACATTAAATGAAAATAACCTGATAGTTTCAGTCAAGCCTTGAATTTGAAGATGATTTCTTTCAGCTGATAAAATGCAAATTGGAAAGTCAAAAAAGAACTACTATTAAAATTTTAAAATCCTCCAGCAGTGAACTGACCTCAGGGTTTCCAATCTACAGTTTGGACTCTCCAGAAAATCACACAGAGACTTCACTCCTGAATCCTGCAGATTGTTGTCGCTCAGCTCCAGCTCTCTGAGATGAGAGGGGTTTGACTTCAGGGCTGAGGCCAGAGAAGAACAGCTGATCTCTGACAGACTGCAGTTATTCAATCTGGATGAAGAATCAATGATAAGGTAAGATTTAGAGTAACGTTGTTTGATGGCTCACATTTCTCAAGTGCTTCACAACCCATAACCAAAAAAACATCAAAAACAATAATCACAAAAATAAATGACAACAATACACAAAAACAGCACAGGGGTGAAAAAGTACACCAAGGGGTCAAAAGTCAATTTGAATAAATGTGTTGCAGGATGTTTTCTAAAAGCTGGACCATGATGCACATCAACATGTATGAATAAGTCCATAAACACACTGCAAAAAACACCTTTGGCTTATAAATTTCTGTATCTCTCACATGAATACAAAAAGTACATAATGACAATGCTAGCATCATTGCTGACCTCCATTTATACAGAGATCCTTCATTATGCTGCAGCAGCAGTGCAACATGCTGTGTATTATATTCAGGGGTGGACAGAGTACTCAATGTCAGTACTCAAGTCAAAGTATAGATACTCATGTTCAAATACTACTCCAATACAAGTGCTCGGTCAAATTTTTACTTAAGTTAAAGTACTGGAGTACCTGCTTTTGAAAATACTCAAGTATTAAAAGTACATTTTCCCGTTGACCTTACAGAATGTAATGACTGGAACAATCTACAGAATGCACTGAACTGCTTATAGATCATGTAGAATAAAGAGTTTGAAAATATGCTACAAAGCCCAAAATGCAAACTGAACACTAATGAATCAGCAAAAGGACAACCATTGCTCTTTTTCTTTTCTTTTTATCTAACTCCCCCCACTTCAGATATGGTCATGGGTGCTCTGGTATTGAACTGTCATCTTTATCTGCCATAGTAGCCATCATTACTGCCCAGACGAACCGTAACCATCAACGTTAGCTCAACCTTTACCTGCCTGATTGCAGTAGCGCATGCGCGTCTTCTTCTTCTTCTTTGTTGTTTAATGGTGGTTGTCAAACCAACTCAAAAGTGCATTACTGCCACCAACTGAACTGGAGTGTGGAACAGGATGCACAAAGTACAGATAACACCACTTGAACAAATCACATTTTAGAAGAGAAAATAAATTTCATCCGCTGACTTCATACCTGTACCTAAAAGTGACGAGTAACGAAGCCATTTATAGAAATGTAGTGGAGTTAAAAGTAGAATATTTGTCTTTTAAATTTAGTGAAGTAAAAGTCATAAGATCCAAAAAAAGTACAGATACTCAAAAAATGTACCTAAGTACAGTACTCAAGTAAATCTACTTTGTTACAGTCCACCCCAATTATATTTATTTAGCCTTGACACCAAAGAGTATCAAAGTTGATTTTGTTTTGGTGTGTATATTTTTTATCTAATATTACATTTGCCCTTGAACACATCAAATGAAAATAACCTGACAGTTTCAGTCCAGGCCTTAAATTTAAAGATGATTTATCATAAAATAATAAGTGATGAGCAGATTGTTATGAATATCAACTTTTCTCAAGTTTTGTGAAATAGTCAAAACTGATGAATGATCCAAACAAAACTTTAAATATGATAAAACACAAATTGGAAAGTCAAAAAAGAACTACTATTACAATTAAAACCTTTCAGTGGTGACCTGACCTCAGAGTTTCCAGTCTGCTGTTTGGACTCTTCAGAAAATCACACAGAGACTTCACTCCTGAATCCTGCAGATTGTTGTTACTCAGCTCCAGCTCTCTGAGATGAGAGGGGTTTGACTTCAGGGCTGAGGCCAGAGAAGAACAGCTGATCTCTGACAGACTGCAGTTATTCAATCTGGATAAAGAATTAATGATAAGGTAAGGTTTAGAGTAAGGTTAAATTGATGGCTCTCATCAAGTGCTTTACAACACATAACCAAAAAAACAACCAAAACAATAATCACAAAAATAAAAGGCAATAAAACACAGAACAGCACAGGGGTAAAAAAAAAAAAATACACCAAGAGGTCAAAAGTTAATTTGAATAAATGTATTTTAGATGTTTTCTAAAAGCTTCAGTTGAATTTTAGAGAATATATTTTACTGTGAAGTGTTCTCGACATCTGAGCAACAACTTTGACTGCATAACGGTCTTTAGTCTTTAGTCTGAGCCTTTGGACACCAAGAAGACTTGGGGTGAATCCTAATTCTGCCCCTTGGCCCTTGTCTTACCCCTGAACCCCTGGTTTTGTGTGTTCACGTCTTGTGAAGGGGTATCTCATTTCTCTGAAGGGCCAAGGGGAAGGGCTACACAGCCCTCGAAACGAAGACAGACCTGGACCTCATTTGGGGTCACAAATTCAGAGGTAAAAAAGAACTATCAGTAAAATCTTAAAACCTTTCAGTGGTGACCTGACCTCAGAGTTTCCAGTCTGCACTTTGGACTCTCCAGAAAATCACACAGAGACTTCACTCCTGAATCCTGCAGCCTGTTTCCGCTCAGCTCCAGCTCTCTGAGATGAGAGGGGTTTGACTTCAGGGCTGAGGCCAGAGAAGAACAGCTGATCTCTGACAGACTGCAGTGTCTCATTCTGGATGAAGAATTAATGATAAGGTAAGGTTTAGAGTAAGGTTTAATTAAATGCTCACATTTCTCAAGTGCTTCAACACATATAACAAATCAACAAAAACAATAATCACAACAATAAAACACAGAAACAACATAGGGGTAAAGAAAAAACTCCACAAAGGGGTCAAAAGTTAATTTGAATAAATGTGTTTAAGAAGTTTTCTAAAAGCTTCAGTTGAAGCTTGCAGATTATATTTCACTTTGAAGAGCGTTCTCAGGCATTTGAACAACAACTTTGACTGCATGATGGTCTTTAGCCTTTAGTCTATTTCATTAATGGGTAAAACTACATTACGACAATGCTAGCATCATTTAGCATGCTATTATCTTTTAGTGCACATGTACCGACATCACAAGCAGCCTGTTGAAGTTGCTCCTACTCGATTTTCTTTTCGTGATCAAAAACTACTTTTTACACTCTCTATTTGTGTGTGTTTTCTATGATTAATTTGTGTTGTGCTCTCTCTTTGTACTTTGGAAGACAGTAATTTTCCCATTTTTTTTAACTGGGACTGCTCTTGCATGCTTTGACCTACATATCGCAGCGATCTCAAACAGGACAATCAAACAGACATTTTTATGGACATTGGGAGAGTTGGACTGAGGGCTTATGGAGAGGAATAAGGTCGAAGACATGTCTTCTCTCTCTCATCAATGTCATGGATGTATTATACACTCAACAAAAATATACACGCAACACTTTTGTTTTTGCTCCCATTTTTCTTGAGATGGACTTAAAGATCTGAAATTCATTCCAGATAGACAATATTACCATTTCTCTCAAACATTGTTCACAAATCTGTCTAAATGTGTGATAGTGAGCACTTCTGCTTTGCTGAGATAATCCATCCCACCTCACAGGTGTACCACATCAAGATGCTCATCGGACACCATGATTAGTGCACAGGTGTGCCTTAGACTGTCCACAATTAAAGGCCACCCTGAAATGTGCATTTTTTTTTTTTGCTTTATTGGGGGTCTGGGGACTCAGAACCAGACAGTATCTGATGTGACCACCATTTGCCTCATGCAGTGCAACACATCTTCTTCACATAGAGTTTATCAGAGTGTCAATTGTGGCCTGTGGAATGTTGGTCCACTCCTCTTCAATGGCTGTGCGAAGTTGCTGGATATTAGTGGGAACTGGTACACGCTGTCGTATACGCTGGTCAAGCACATCCCAACATGCTCAATGGGTGACATGTCCGGTGAGTATGCTGGCCATGCAAGAACTGGGACATTTTCAGCTTCCAACAATTGTGTACAGATCCTTGCAACATGGGGCCGTGCATTATCTTGCTGAAACATGAGGTGATGTTCATGGATGTATGGCACAACAATGGGCCTGAGGATCTCATCATGGTATCTGTGTGCATTCAAAATGCCATCAATAAAATGCTCCTGTGTTCTTCGTCCATAAGAGATGCCTGCCCATACCATAATTCCACCACCACCATGGGCCATTTGATCCACAACATTGACATCAGCAAAGCGCTCACCTACACGACGCCACACAAGCTGTCTGCCATCTGCCCTGAACAATGTAAACCGAGATTCATCCGTGAAGAGAACACCTCTCCAACGTGCCAGACGCCATCGAATGTGAGCATTTGCCCACTCAAGTCTGTTACGGCGATGATCTGGAGTCAGGTTAAGACCCCGATGAGGACGACGAGCATGCAGTTGAGCTTCCCTGAGACGGTTTCTGACAGTTTGTGCAGAAATTCTTTGGTTATGCAAACCAATTGTTTCAGCAGCTGTCTGAGTGGCTGGTCTCAGATGATCTTGGAGGTGAACCTGCTGGATGTGGAGGTCCTGGGCTGGTGTGGTTACACGTGGTCCGCGGTTGTGAGGTCGGTAGGATGTACTGCCATTTTCTCTGAAACGCCTTTGGAGACGGTTTATGGTGGAGAAATGAACATTCAATGCACGAGCAACAGATCTGGTTGACATTCCTGCTGTCAGCATGCCAATTGCACGCTCCCTCAATGCTTGCGACATCTGTGGCATTTTGCTGTGAGACAAAACTGCACATTTCAGAGTGGCCTTTTATTGTGGGCAGTATAAGGTACACCTGTGCACTAATCATGATGTCAGATCAGCATCTTGATGTGGCACACCTGTGAGGTGGGATGGATTATCTCAGCAAAGCAGAAGTGCTCACTATCACACATTTAGACAGATTTGTGAACAACATTTGAAAGAAATGGTAATATTGTGTATCTGGAATGAATTTTAGATCTTTGAGTCCATCTCATGAAAAATGGGAGCAAAAACAAAAGTGTTGCGTTTATATTTTTGTTGAGTTAAGAACTGGATAGCGTGGCTCTGCCTTCCACCATGTAACAGATTTGAAGCCATAATATCCTCCGTCAGGGCGCCGCCATTGTGCAGAGAATCTGGACCATATTTGAACGCAGCTGTCTTAAACGGTCGCAAAACTCTGCAGCATACAGGGTACACAATCATTGTGAAACTGCCGTAAACCGCGGTTATTTTTTTAACTCTAATAACTGATGAAAAAGAAACTTTTCAGAAAAAAGAGGACCTGGAAAAAAATGCAGCCCAATAATACTTTCATATCACCACAGCATACGGATGGGAGAAATATTTCTACGAGGTGTTTTAAGTTTTTGAAGTTTCACTACGGCCCATTCAGATGACTGGGGGAGACAGAGAATTGACCTATACTGCAGCCAGTCACCAGGTGGAGCAGTTTTTGTGGTGACTTCAATTCAAGCCCAGCGACATGGAGTCCATGTTTTTTACAGTCTATGATCAATGTGGGGTACCTGGGAAAGAAAAATGGACGAGTCGATGGTGCTGGTCAGGAGTCAGATGGAGTATCGTACCTGCAGCCTGATGTGTTTCATAGAGGTGGGGCTGCAACCAGAGTATCCTGATCTCGATGTCTACATCATCAGCTTCCAGAGTGTTCAGACTGACTGGCATGTCCCCGAGAGCGATAAGAGAAAGGGCAGGGGGCTGGCTTTTTTAATCATCAAATAATCATGAAACAAATCTGTAGCCCAGACATTAAACTTTTGGCCATGGGACTCCCTGGGAGATCTCACAGATCCACTGGCTTAAATTTTATAACTCGTTTTTATTTTCGTTTCTTTTATTTCATTTTATTTTATTAAAATTGTATACTCTTACTTATTTCAAATGTCTTAATTTGATATTTCCAACTGTTATACTGTATATCACAACAACAGAAATGACCAGATTGCTCCCCAAGGATTAATAAAACATTTCTGATTCTGATCATTGTATTTGCTTACATTTACCTGCAGATCCCTTCTTTATACTGCAGTGGTACTGCAACATGGTGTACATGATATTTATCTAGTCTAGTCACCAAAGGGAATGATGGTTGATTTTTTATTTATGTTATTATTTGTGCCAATAAACCTCTGGACACTCCAACACTATCATCTGTAGGTACCTGTTCATGTCCACAGAGTTTAGTTACAGACTGAGAAACTTACTGTGGTCCAACATTGGCGTATGGAGATTAGAACAAACATAAGATGACAAAAAGTGTTAAATACTTATTCCATGCATAAGTCAAGATGAAACGAGAGCCTTATGATAATTTTGATCGTCACTGAGATGTCTTCACATCTACACTTTCAGAACTGAACACAGTGTAGACTTTTCAGTTTCTTAGATTTAAAAACACAGAAAACTACAAGAAATTATTATAAAGACTGTAAGTTGTCAATCATTAAAACGGTATGCAAGTTAAACTAAACAAAGAATAATTATTTGAACTACAGCCATTTGTCAGACCTAAGAATTTCCAATCTGCAATTAGGGCTCTCCAGTCCAACACACAGCAGCTCCACTCCTGAATACCCCAGGAAGTTTTCAGTCAGATCCAGCTCTCGTAGATGTGAGGGGTTGCACTTCAGAGCTGAGGCCACGATCTCAAATTCACCTTTTCCAAGGTCACAGCATGGTAGTCTGTTGAAATGCATTTGTGGGGAAAAAAGGTCAAACTTACAATAAAATCTGTTAAACTGTAATGTTTTTTAAATTGGTTATTTTTGTATCAATGTCAGCTATGACAAAACAAAAATTTTATATTTATGTTTTGATATGATACCATACAATTTCCAGGTAATTCCCACAAATGTCTATGTTTCCCATGGATAATATCCAATTTGGAATTTTTCAAAAATTCATCTGCTGAACATCCCATGGAAATTTTCTGGAAAGTTCCTGGAAATTTTCCGTCTGGTCACTTGATGGTGAGTACGTTCTGACTTCTAGGCTGACTTTTACTTAGGATGTATGTGATATGTGCATGAATATGTGTTGTTTTTTGTGGAAATAAAAGCAGCGTCCAAAAAATCTTTGCTATTTTGTCTTTAATTTGCATCAGTCTTAGTGTGTAAAAGCCAGTGTTATGTGTAAGGTGTTAAAAAGTAATGCATTACAGTAACATAAGTGCTAATTTCAGGTAAAAACCAAAGTAATGCACACCTATTGAAAATGTGGTAGCGAAACAAAGTTCCTTTTTAAATTCGGGGCAACGTTACGTTTCCACAGACAGATCTGACACTGATGCTGCCTTCTCAGCTACCTGCATTTGTCACAAGCAAATTTCCTGAGTCGCGGCTGCAGGTTGCATTTTTTTGAGAGAGAGATTGTTTCATAATGTACAGTTTCTAATTGATGCTTTTCTGTCTGTATGAATCCCCCTTTATTATTTATCTCCCAGCTCCCTACAATAAAGCAAAACACAAGTCTGGCAGGTAGTTTGTCCTTCCCACTTCCTTGTAATGCTCCACTTTCCTGGTTATTGCTCTGACCCCCAAACATATTCACACACATGTAGCATGGACTAGAGCCATAGCTGCCTGGTCAGCCAATTCTAGACAATATCGGGCTTCTTTTTATGAATTGTTGCATGGCACTGTGAAATTGAAATGTAAAAGAAAATTAAGACACACTTTATGTAAGATTTCTCTGTAAAAAAATAGCACAATAGATCACATTGAAAAATAAAAACCTGGAGTTCTCTTGTTTGGAGCTTGTTTTTATTATCCTGGCTGTTCATTTCAGTAAAAAGAAAATTGGAAACACTGGACATGAGCTCTAATTCCACATGTGATGTGACTTTGTAAAATAAAGAGCACAGAAGAAAGACCTGTTTTTGTCCTCTGTAGAACTTTATGTAGGCCTACAGATTTAGGAATAGATATGGAGTTCTGCTCAAAGTCGAGCAACATAAAAGTAACAAAAAAGCAATGATCAACGTAAAAAGTTACTTCCCATATAAGATAACTTAGTAAAATAACAGATCACTTTTTGATAAGTAGCAAGTAACAAGCAAACGTTCCTATTTAAAAGTAACTTTCCCAACAATGGTAAAGACCTCAAAAGTGTTGAAATTCTTGAATTTCTTTTTCTGCCACCACAGCTAACCAGTGATCTACTTCCAGATCCTTTCCAGAAACAATGTTCTGTAGTGATTTTTGTGCCTGCAGATGCTGTAGGGGAGCCTTCAGAGGTAAGGCTCCATTCACAGTGGAGCTGCTATTAGAGGTTGATCTTCCGTCTGAGCCTCTGCATTTCAAACTCCCTACTCAGGACAGAAACTAAGAAATGAATGAATAAAATCTTGTTTTTTTTGTGAATCCCCACATGGCTGAGTGGGTTCTTCAATTTTAAGAATGTATCATCTGTGAATAATGTACTCAAGACAAACAGCTAAAATGCTTCAAATGAGAAATGGTGGACTGTTTTTAATCGTGAAATCAACTTGTACGAAACTGATGTTTAATGATAATCACATCTGGACTTACACAGCCTTCCTGCAGTTTCTCACAGCAGGAATCAGTCTTCTTCGTCCTACCAATGATGTTTTGTACTTCCTCGGGTCCAGCTCATCCAGAACCTCTTCTGACATCTGCAGCATGTAGGCCAGAGCAGAGCAGTGGATCCCTGAGAGTTCCTTCTCTGATCTGTTCTCTGACTTCAGAAACTCTTGGATGTCCTGATGTACTGAGAGGTCATTCATCTCCATTAGACAGTGGAAGATGTTGATGCTTCTGTCAGCAGAAATAAACTGATTCTCTGTCTTAAGGTTTTGGATAACTATCTGGATCACCTCGGGACTGTTGTCTGTCCGACCCAGAAGATCTCCTAACAGTCTTTGATTTGACTCTACAGACAGTCCATGAAGGAAGCGAACAAACAGGTCCAGGTGACCTGTTTTACTCTCCAGACATTTTTTCAATGACAGCCAAAGGAAAACTTCCAAAGTCCAAAATCCATATCCCAGAAACGCCTTCAAAACTTTGGTGTTGTAGCTTGTTAGGCAGTTGAACATGTAGACTGCAGCCAGGAACTCCTGAACACTCAGATGGACAAAGCAGTAGACTGTTTGCGGGAAGATCACAGACTCGGTCTTGAAGATCTCAGTACAAACTCCTGAGTACACAGAGGCCTCTGTGATATCCAGACCACACCGCTCCAGGTCTTCTTTGTAAAACATGATGTTTCCATTATCCAAATGTTCAAATGCCAGCCTCCCCAACTTCAAGAGAAGCTCCCTGTCAGATTTGGTAAGTTCTTCAGGATGTCCCTCATCATGCTTTTGCTTCTTCTTCCTCGTCTGAACCATCAGGAAGTGTGAGTACATGTCAGTCAGGGTCTTGGGCAGCTCTCCTCTCTGCTCAGTGCCCATCATATGCTCCAGGACTGTTGCAGTGATCCAGCAGAAGACCGGGATCAGACACATGATGTGGAGGCTCCTGGATGCTTTGATGTGTGAGATGATTCTGCTGGACACAGCCTCATCGGTGAACCTCTTCCTGAAGTACTCCTCCTTCTGGGCGTCAGTGAAGCCTCGTACTTCTGTCACCCTGTCAATGTATGAAGGAGGGATCTGACTGGCCGCTGCAGGTCGAGAAGTGATCCAGATGAGAGCTGAGGGAAGCAGATTCCCCTTGATGAGGTTTGTTAACAGCACGTTAATCGATGATTTCAGTGTCACATCAGACACATCGTAACTGTTGTTGAAATCCAGTGACAGTCTGCTTTCATCCAGGCCGTCAAAGATGAACAAAAGTTTACAGTCAGCCAGAGTTTTTGCTCTCATCTTTTGTAACGTTGGATAGAAAACATGGAGCAGCTTTAGAAGACTGTACTGTTCATGCCTGATCAGGTTCAGCTCCCTGAATGAGATCAGAATCACCAGGGTGATGTCTTGGTTTTCTGAGCCCTCTGCCCACTCCAGAGTGAACTTCTGCACTGAGAAGGTCTTCCCAACTCCAGCAACGCCATTCGTCAGAACCACTCTGATGGGTTTCTGTTGGTCAGAGAGGGTTTTGAAGATTTCATGGCACTTGATTGAAGTTTCATGTTGGATCTTCTTGAAATATTCAAGCTGTCTGACTTCATGTTGGGTGTTCACCCCTTCACTCTGTCCCTCTGTGATATAGAGCTCAGTGTAGATCCTGTTGAGGAGGGTCCTCCTTCCTGTTTCTTCACTTCCTTCAGTAACATGCTCACATCTCCTCCTCAGACTGACCTTATGATCACCTAAAATCTCCCGAAGACCACCTGTCACTTAAAAGGAGAAAGTTAGTGGGGGGAAAGCAGTACAGATAATGGATGGAAGGATGAATGGATGAATAGTTTATGGTCCACAGCATGAGAATATATGATTGCTAACAAAGCAACCTAACAACTCTCCCCTAAAGAGAGACAGCCAGGTATGGATGCTAACCAGTACATAGCAGTGCCACTAAAGACCTCATAATGGTTCCACTTCAGGAGATTGTTTTCTTTTCATAAAATTACGCAATTAAACGGTTTGGTTGACAATATCCTAAAGTAAATGCGCTGTTACACAGTTAAGGTGCATTCACACCGGACGCTACTTGTACTACCTCGGCGATCACTCTCCATTCAAAGTCAATGTACAGCTGTGATGGGGCGGGGCTAACCCTCCCGCGATGCGACAGCCGCATACAAGATGATCACTTATCTCGTCGCGCGATGTCAAAGTTAAAAAAAGTTGATCTATTCAGGCGACATTGTATGTGGCTGTGCAGCATCAGCCAATCAGCAGTGTGTGTACGTGTGACGGTACAGTTATTCACCCGAACTATAGGGCGGATGAGTTCCATGTAGGCGGAACTAATATCAGTGAGGATATTAGTTCTACCTTGACAGACTGCGGTAAACTCACACATGATGCTGCTGCAGCACATCATCTGCAGTGTTTTGTGGTTGATAAGTGAATGAAAAGGATACAGCTGGAATAATGTCCGCTTATACATCCTATTATGTGATATATGATATGATCGCGGTGAAACTCGAGCGGACGTGACGTCAGCGAACAACGGCCGATGGCAACGGAGGTATTTATGGACACGTGACGCTACGTCAATGGGTGATGCTATTTTGGTAGCTGGGTCGCTTGCGGTGTGAACGCAGCATAAGTTCATCTATATTAAATATTAACTTAGACTCATTTTCAGTTTAGTTGCTGTTTTGTTTTTGTTGTTGATCAGGGACTGAGCCACAGAAAGTGATGTCATGTTACTAAACTAGGAAAAATGATTGGAAACATCTTTGACTGTTTCTCCCCTTTATGTCACTTGTAAGGATTCTGCATTCATGAAATAAGCAGCACAGCAAAAGGTCCAAAGTAAATGTGTGGGCCCTGGTACCAGTTTCAAACTCAGAACCAAGTTCTGTGAGACTGCAACACCCCAAAAGTTTGGTTCTTCATCATTTCTACAATAAGAAACTGTAGGCTTTCTTTCAGAGGTAGGGGCATTTTTGACTCATTGACACTACCACACTTTTAACTGTGTTGCTCATGCCAAGAAAGTATAATCCTAACAAGTTGTAGCTCATTGTAAAGGTGACTCATCAGGATTCCAGAAAGTATAAAATACAACACCACCTGGTATTAAAAAAGGGGAAAAACACCTGAAAAAACCTTTCCAAACTTTTTAAGTGGAGTGTATTTCATGATTCTGACAGCAGCTTGCTGCTTTCCTCTCATCAGATGTTCAGGCCAGAGTGCTGCAGTGGGATCAGTTTGTGTTCATTGAAGCTCAAACTCTGACTTTCCTGGATATGACTAAGATGGGTCAGTCCTGTGTTTATCCCAGATGTTCAAACGGGCAAAACAAATGGTCACAGAGCTGATTTTTATCTCTTGACCTGGGCCCTGAGTCTTGTTGTTTTGAATATGAACATCGAGACACCTTTAGTGATCTTTGTTTCCTGTGCAGACTTACTGGGGGATTCCACTGGATGCGTATCCGGTCCTTCTCCACTCCACTCCGCTCTGTCATCTGACGTGCATCAACACCCACTGGATCCGTCTGCGGTACGAAGCATTGCGGCTCCGCCTTGCAGCGGGTCAATGAGCTCACAAAGTATTTTGTGGTCTTGCACCTCCAAAATCAAAAGCTCTGTATCCCTGGTGAAGTGGGGTGAGACTGAACTTTTGACACCAGGTCTGTCTCCGCCCTAAATGACGTTTTTCCAGGTACAATACTTTTCCATTGTTGACACGGTTTATTTTATTTTGAAACATCTACGGATATTTTATTTTGTGTTTGTGCTCAACTTCCTGTCCTGCACGATATTCTGTGTGCTAAATTGCTGCGCCGTGGTCCGGCATCCGGCAAAAATAGAAGCTCTGCGTATCTGCTCCCTCTGCCGGAGGCCGGCGGAGCAGATACGCAGCCATTCCGGAGCCGTGCTGCAGCTGGTGGAAGTACACGCATTGCTTATAATGGAAACGGATCGGCTCCGCTGCCGCAGCGGAGCGGAGACGGACCGGATACGCATGCAGTGGAATTTGGGCTTGATGGCTTGAACAGCTGATATGAGCACATCACCGGCAGAAGGACATGTAGCCCATATGCTGCATCACAAAACAGTTTGAAACACAGGGACTTCATCGAGTGACATGCTGTACAGAATCTTATTGTAGCGTCTCGCCAAGCCAACAGTTTTTAATGACTGCTCATCCAGAGTCCAAACCCAGCTATCTCCCCTTAGGGGTCACAGTGTAAAAAATACTTTATTGGCAATTATAGTGAATGGATATTGAGCAACCAAACTTAAAAATCTGAACTGTCCCTTTAACTCTGGTTCATATATTCAGTTTTGAAGACTGCTTGAGTATGTTTATGTGGTCTTACTTTGTTCAGTGGTGGTCTGACCGGCTGACTGTGGTTCATGTCCTGTTCTGGATCCTTCTCCACACTGCAGACAGGGGAAGTCTCCTGATGCTCCAGTCTGGTCCCAGAGTGAAGAGATACACTGTCTGCAGATCCTGTGTCCACATCTGGTAGAAACTGGATCCTTCAGGACGTCCTGACACACTGAACAGCCGTTTGGCTCCTCTGTGGTAACACCTCTCTGTCTCTCTCTAAAAGAAACACAGTTTAAATTTGTGTTTAGCCAGATGTGAACTTATCAGTCTGAGGTAATTTGCATTACAAAAAACACAGACCATCCAACAAGCTGTTTCCTTGTTAACTTCAGGCCAACGTGCACAGGAAAAGCTGTTTTTGAATAACCTGCCAAAATGTGGTCATAACCTGAGCGCTCTGTTGGAGCTCCTGCCTCTGTGGGCTGTGATAAAGTTCAGCTTCCAGCACTGATCATTTGTTAGGTACACTTATTCAACTCCCATTTGACACCAATATCATATGAGATGCATATCTCTAATCATATGGCAGCAACTCAATGCATTTAGGCATGTAGACTTGATCAAGACAGCCTGCTGTCGCTCAAACCAAGCATCAAAATGGAGAATAAAGGTGATGTACTTAGACTTTGAATGACCGAATGATTATACATTTTTAGTAGTGCTGTCAGATGATTAAAAAAAATAATCGAATTAATTACCAGGTTTATAATTAATCTAATTAGTCGCATTTTTATATCATATTTGCTTAAAGTACCCAAACAAAGAATCTGAATTCTAGGATATTATAAAACTGTAGTGCAGGACTAATCAAATGGATACACTAAGAAGTGAAGATTTGTAAATCCGCATTTTTATTGGTGACTAAATAAAACCAAAGTCAGGGCAACTTGTCCAGAAAATTCTAAGCTCAATCAGGCAACTCAAATTACACTTTAAGTGTTTTTCATAAATCAAATTCAAAATAAGAAAAAGGTCGAGGACATCCAGCAAAACAATTAGGCCTGATGGATTATTAAAGAATGTAGTACAAATATAGATAAATAAATTCAAAAATAAAATAAGACTAAGTCTTAAATATGCCATTCCTGTTGTCACCTGGGCTTTGTTTGGTTTGACTAGAGACGCATGTGTGAAGTGACGTGCCACTGCCATGTACGGGTCCTCCAGCTGGACAATATTAATTAATGTTTGTGTGCTATGATTAATCTTGTGATTCATTTTTATAACGCATTAATTTGCGGTGTAATTAATTAATCTAATTAATGCACTAAAGTGACAGCCCTAATTTTTTTTAGCCTTTATTTTGGTCTTCATGGTCTCATTTTATGTTGCATGGTGCTTGGATTGTCTGGGTTCTTTTGACATGGGAAAAGCGCCTTCAATTCAGAGCCCTGGCGTCAATTGATACTAGAAGCGTCAGTTGCTCTCCTCTAAGTTTCTCTTGAAATTGTCTTTTATGCCTTTTTTGTCTCTCTTTAAGAGTGCTTTGATTTGAACTGAACTTTCTGTTTTGATATTACTTGTGTGAAGCTCTCGTGCTCTGCTGTCTGTATGTTCTTGACTGTTTGTTAAAGCACTTTGTAAACTTCTGTTATACAAATAAAGTTATTAGAAAAAAACTGGACAGCACCAAATCCCACTCTGAACCGTCTTACCTTTTGCCTGAGACCCCAGGTTTACAGCTCAGATCTGGGGGGTCTCCCCTGGACCACTCACTCAGCAGAGACCTGGCACCGTCCTCCTCTTCCTCCACACAAAAACTCATCTTGTGTCCTGCGCTCAGAGAAACAACAGCCAATGTGAGCTCAGAACAGGAAGATACTAAGAGGAACACTCGCTCAAAAGAGCACACGGGAGCGAGATAGTGAATGAAGGAAACTATTCTGCTTGTTTTTGAGCTACAAAAGGTTCAAGGTTATTTCCTTGAGCCACCAAAACTTTGTTTAAATATTTTCACTCCACAGTTCAGAAGTAAAAGGTAAAAAGACACTCACCGTACTCTGCTCTCTGGTATTTCCTTTGTGTGTGGTGAGCTGCGTCTGTGAACAAAGGTCAAACCGTCAGTGGTTTATTGCTGTGTTTTCACACAGCTTCAGTAAAGCTCCACCCCTTTGATTCACAGGTAATAAAACAACCAGGTGAGTCTGTGATCTGCTGTTTATTTGACTAAATTTCTGTTAAACTCTCTCAGGGTTGTATAGTGTTGTATAGTGGAATAAAGTTTTCCAGAGCTGCTTCAAACCTAAACCCTTAACTTTGTTTTTTTCAGTGCTGTCCATGTGAGTCTGCACTCAGAGAACAGTTTCATCATTTGTAAATCAAACTTCAGAAAAGTCCTCTAAAATTACAGCCCAGCTCTCCTCATGAGAAATGCTTCTGCCTCTGCTCTGATCCTATCAGCCATGTTCATACTGAAGCTTGAGGACAAGAACAGCTGATGAACTTCACCCAGACATACCAAAATCATCTTTTAAGCCAGGTTGTGAACATTTTTCTGATGAAAAAATGGACATTTGATTATGGAGTGTGTGCTGCTTCAGAGGTCAGCCTCTAGTGGACACCTGAGGAACTGCAGCTTCATTTAAATTCACACAATACAGATAAAGATGTCAAACATCTCCAGCAGTGCATGGAGAATATTTAAGAGTTGTTTTAATGTTTTTCATCAAACAAAAGCACAGAGAGGAAACATGTAGTCCAGAAAATAGACAATACAATCTTTCAATATTTTTTAAGCATGAGTCCAAAAGGATACATTAATCAGATATTCTACAATTAAGGACCAAATATTAATATTTTTTGGATACCTTGATTATTCTTCCATAAATACAAACACAAATTAAACAAATATATTGAAGTCGGCTTATGTTGTAGTCATTTAAACTAAGAATTATCAACTAAACCTTATATAAAATGCAACGTCACAATATTTCTTGAGAAACAATCCATAAAATTGTGTTTTCTTTCTGTCAATCCTATTATGTAGCCACAAAACCGTATTAAGTTACTGTGTGTGTGCTTGCAGGTGCAGCTGAGTGCTGTTTGATAGTCTAATTGGTCTCCAGGGTCACATGACACAAGAAGACTGAAAAAAGTCTATAGAGCCTTACAGATAAACATTTTTCTGAGAAATTATTTAATATTGGTATTTTAGGAGAATAGATATAAAGATACCTTACTGACAGATTTAAGGTCCATAAACAAAACAATAAATACAAATACAAACAGAAACAAGCACAACAGCTTAACAGAAATGAATACCAAAAGAGCACATGTGAGAGTACTCTGATACTCTATGTCGATACTCCAATCCTTACCTCAAATGTTACTTCTTGGTGCCTACCTGTTAAAGGTGACCATGCGTCTGTCCAGTTCACCTGATGGTCCCAACTCCATTCTCACCTGCTCGCTCTAAGTCAGCACCAGCTTGATCTGATTGGTCCACACTGAGATCACGCCCTCCAAATGCTCCACCAGCTCCCTGTTATTGGCTGCAGACAGAAGTACCAGCTGTTTATTTTGGTTATAATTATTCATTTATATCTGGTAAGTCACTCAGAACAGTGGATGTAAAACTGATGATTTAGTATATTTGGTATTTGGTAAAGATTTAAATAAGTGACACCAAGATTTACATATCAGGTCTTGCTTCTGTGATCTGCATGTGGAACAGCTAAAGAGTTTTTGGAGTTGAAAGTAAATCATTTAACCTAATATAGATGAAAGCTTCTATTTTTTCACCATGCATACAAATAAACAAACTCTGCTGGGTAAGAAGATCGAATAAATCCAATTAAACCCTTCAAGCACCGATTCGAAATCTATGGCAAGCTAAATGGGCAAAAGAGCATACATCTTTACCGTGTTTCTTTGCAAAAATAACATTTTTGCATCCAAAATTTAATTACTCACAAGTCAATTTTGGCACTTTTGCTTTGTATTCATTCACATTTGATTCATCAAAGTAGGGAAACAGGCAGATACGGTTGACCTTGGTGGACCTCCCTACCTGCAGCAGTGTAGTCTGCAGGGCTGCTCAGCTGATTGATGACCTCAGGAAGGTCAACATGCTGCAGCCTGAACTTCCTCTCCATGCTGACTCTGGTCGAGTTCAGATTATGAATGAATTTATCCACTGAAGATAAAAAGGACTGAACATCCAGACCTGACGATCCCTCCGGCACTGAGCCCCAAGTCTGCAAACAAAAACAGAATATTTCATCCTACAACAGAGAAGTCAAAGGTTAGACCCTCTGCTGCTGTTAACAGCAACATTATTCTAGCCATGTAGAGAGTTAATTGGTTCATTGGCTAATCACTGTTTTTCAAAAAAGAGATTATTCAATGACTTCTTGAGTCCAAGCTCACAGAAAACAGAGTGGACAGACCTGCTGCGATCTGAGGGCTGGTAACATGACATCAGACAGCAGCTTCTCCAGACTGTTCAGGAAGCTGCCATCAGCACAGTCCAGTAGACCAATGTTCACCTCCAGCAGACAAGGAGAAAAAACACTTTGGATGACACAAAGAATACATAGCTCCTGCTAGTAGCACTGTTATTTGCGCAGAATTAGCTCACACAATCTGCCCTGTTTTAGCGCCTTTTCCTCTAAAGAATTTGCTCTAATCATATGCTGGTGCTAACACACCCACACAGTTTGGCATCTGAGCGCACTTTGCTCCTCTGATCGCAGTAAATCCTGTGGCATATAGGTGGCTTTGTCCCTGCAAACTTTAGGGAGACTGACATCTCCTTTATAGTCTTGCAGAGCAGACAGACCTGCCTGATTCTGAAATCCTGCAGGTCCGTTTTGCCAGCCTCTGTTGTCCAACGAATTCACTCGGTTAAATTCTTAACAGCCCAGTCAGGGAAGAGAGGCTATGGCTAACGTCCATGAACTGTTCTTAACTGTTGTTAGCCATTAGCCACTATGTATGCTACATTATAGGAGGCAACCCTGCTTGATGTGGATTGGTCTGTGATGAGATGACATAGGATCACGTTGAGCGTTTCTCTTGTCCGGTAATCTTGATGAAATCCTGTAGTGTGCGCTTGTCACAATTGTCAGCTCTTGTGATGTGTGTGTGCCTAAGATTTAAGAAAAAATAATCTGTCAAGATTCTCTTAACGTGTGTGACACAACCTGATTTCAGAATCTTATAAGATTTTTAAAATCCTGTTGCGTTAGCAGGCTTTAATCAACTGATGAAAACTGAGTGAGTCCTCATGAATGTCTTTATTGTGGTTTTGTAGGATGTCCATGTCTCCCTCTGATCCTGCCTTATAAAGATAGATATACTATGAACATGTTTGTTTGTATCTCCTCTTCTTAATCAAATTAAAAATGTCAGACAATACGCCAAGACTCAATCGACTCAATTAATTCTCAAAACACAAACATCAAACCAAAATGACAGAAATGGGAAACTACAGTTGGTTTCTACGGGCTTATTTCATCCAGTAAGGAATGCGTTTCTAGTATTTAGGCTGTATTGTTTTTCATATTTTACAATCATAATGACTCTATCAGACATTAAGATCCAGGTTTAATGTTTGATAAAGTTAACAGCCTGAGTACTTCTGATCCATACAGCTTAACCTGCTTTCTCACAGAACTGCAGCTCTGTTAAAAAAGAAGAAGAGCAGGACTGACCTTTTTCCTGAGGGAGCTGCTGAGTGTTCAGAGTCTGAGGACGAGTTTCTGCTGCTGAAGAGACAGTAAGACTGGAGAGAGAGAGAGAATCCAGGAGGTGGATCATGAGTGGCTCTGCGGAGTAAAAGTTTGACTGTTGCCACGATCACCCTGCAGAGTTCAGTAGGTGAGTGTTAGTGCGCCGGTGTCTCTGCAACTAAAACACAACAGAGCTGCTTCCTTAGTGGGAAGAATAGAGACAATCATATCATTAATGCAACAAAAAGGCTTTTATTTTGTTAGACTCAGAGTGTTCCACTAGACATTTGTTTACTGCAAAGATAATATACAAAATAAAAATGCATACCCGACACCACAGGACTGTTTCATGACATCAGAAATATTTCACATCCATCTGAGCAACTTTCAGAACAGTGGTAAAAGTGAGGAGTCATTTTAGCTTTAATATCTTAATGTTTATTTCTACAGCATCAAATACAGACGATAATGTGCAGATTTTAAAGCATTTACGGAAAGTGCTAATCATCATCACTTATGATCATCTTCAAAAAAAGCCTTACTGCTCTGTCCATGACAAACAGATTAACAACATTCTTTCAACTATGTGCTTTAACAAGGAAGAGAAAAAGCTCACCCAATGCCAACTACCTTAGCTCATACAATGGGAGTCAATGGGTAGTGTTAGCCTGCCCCTGCCTGCAGTCATCAGATAAACTCTTCAGCAAATTTACACAGTCCTGTGTGCTTGTTGTTTTTACTGTGTTGTGTTACATTTTCAATATGGATACATATGAAACTAACCCACAGGGTTCATGCACAAACCACTGAGGACGTACTTATAAGTACATCAACAAAGCAAAGCCTCTTTTACGAGCAGAAGAAGACAGCATGATAGTAGGAGATAATGTAGCATAGTGTGGAAAAAACGGTTAAAACAAGCACACAGAACCATTTAGAGTTGCTATAAAGTTTATCTAATGACTGTAGGAAGAAACAGGCTAACTCTGCCGACTGACTCCCAGGTGTTTGAGCAAAGTTAGTTAGCCTAGTTAGGCAAACTTTGTCCATGTCTTATTTGTTACTGCACACAGTTGAAAAAAGTTGTCTATCTGCTGTGTCATGGACTCAGGAGTGAGGCAAGACATGAAAACAAAAAGTTGGAGTATCCCTTCAAAAAATATCCCAGTCATCGTGAAAAATAAAAACACATACATGTACTTGTAAATGCTGTTTACCTTACTACTTTTTTTGACCTGCCACCTTTAGTTTTTGCAATTTCTGTGTTTCTTTGGTATTATTTTCATGTGTATTCACACCAACATGCCACACCAGTGTTATGGTTTAACTTGTTGCTGTGCTGACTGTTGACAGCAGGGCCCTATTCTACGAAGCAAGTTCAGCCTAGCGAGATAGCCTTGGAGCTACCTCGCTGAACTGAGCGCAGTAGCCGGCGGTCTCGCTAAACAGTTTGACGACGCTGGTTATCAACCTCATAAGTGGATCCAGCTTTGCAATGAGCGTGTGCACGCATATAAGGCGGAGCCTGCCGCATCTGACCAATCACGACCAGTCTGGAGCGTCAGAGCAGGCCGGAGAGTGAAGGACCACATACTTCACACACGGGGAGCAGGAGGCGATCATGACAAAGTATGAAGAATTAAAACATGCAATAAATGTCAAAAGCAACACCGTCGCCGATGCAAAAGCACGGAAGGAGTGCTGGCAGAAAATTGCTGACAGTCTCAATGCATAAGTAAAGCATGCAAAAAATCTTTGGTGCCACTATCATCCTGAAATAGCGCTGTTCAACATGCACTTTTACTGTAACATGCACCAGACATGTCTAGTTCATTTCCAAGATGAATTCATTCATTTGTTCATTCCTATCATGTTTACATTTTTTGTGTGATATGTAGGCCACATGAGCCCTACATGAATTCCTGTCACAATTTTAAGACGGGCAATAAAATGTTGTCATGGAACAGAAGTGTTAGCATTGAAGATCTTGTTACGGCAATGAGAGTTCTTCACTCCCTTTAACTACCTGTAACAAGTGTCATGTACTGTGTTGTGACTCTAAATCTGAGTCTCGTTTCAGCAACAATCAAAGTGGCACAAAAAGATCTGGGGGGGATTCCTCCCCCAGATTTTACTCCTGCAGAGGAGCTGGCCCTCTGCTCTGTCAGCTCATTGGTCAGTGGGCGGGGTTTTTATAGTCCGCGAGTTCAATCTGGAACCTAACCTGCCCCGGAGCAGGTTAGCCGTTCAGCATACGTTGCCATGGAGACTCGCCCCGCTAAGAAGTGATCCCGTCTCGTAGAACAGGTAACCCGGAACTTACCCTCAAAGTTACCAGTAATCCTGCTTCGTAGAACAGGGCCCAGGTGATTGAGTAAATATTACTTTGTTTATATTTCAGTTCCAGACATTTCTGATAATTTTGATCAGATCCTGTTATTAAAAAGTTTAGTGGGCACTCTTGTTAGTTTCAACAACCACAGAGCAAGTGCCCGTGGGTCACCAGTCAACATGGTAACTTGTGAAATAATAAAACCAGGTCTGGTCCAAATGTTGGCAGCATTTGCAATTTCTGGGTGTTTTTGAGCCAACATCATAGTAAAGAAGAGATACAAGTTATCAAAACTTCAAACATTTTTTTTTAAATGTCTGCTGCAGCACATGGAGACAGCAGAAAGAAGGTTACACTGAGTGACATCACCATGCAGAGATCTAAAACACAGATTACATGTGGACAGACGGACAAAATGGAAAGAAAAACCTGCAATTTATAAAAGAACCTGCCTATGTGTGGACAAGGTCTGACACAGAGTGAGAGTGGAGGTGGATCAGGGGTCCTCAGTCTGTGAAAAGTGGAAGGATCTTTTAACATGATAGTGAAAATGCTTAAGCAGCCATCATAAATGAATATAAGACCCTGAGATAAGACTTAAAATGTCCTCTTTAATATGTTCATCCATTTTTTTTAGCTCTTATTCAGGGATGAACCTGTAGAAAAGGCCCCAAAGTTCGATAATCCATATGTTTTTAACAGTTCTGTTTCCCTAATACTGATGAGTGGTTGAGGGGTGTGCTCCACCTGCTGGCTGTTTTTTGTAATTTAGCTGAGAGTTCTGCAGAGTGCACATGGTTCCTGTTCAGCTCTTATGGAGCTACACTAGTCTGAGAGTTGACTGTGCGTAAATGAAGAGTGAGTATTTGATTCTTATTTCATTTAAGGGGCGTGTCTACAACAATGTTATTGATTTGATAATAGAAGGGGTTGGAATTGAATAGCAGGCTGCAGCCACATGGTGCTAATTAGCTTATAGCATGAATGTGCTAGTTATTCTTTGTTGTTCTTTACATAGCATGTTATGTTACAGCAATTTATGCAATGTAATGATTTTATGTTTCCTATTTGTAATGGCTCATATATTTTCAACTTGCATATAAAAATTGTAGTAATGATAATTAGGATTTATTGTTTATTGTATTCTGTTGTTTTATCATAGGAAACCACAGTTAACTACGGACAGATGTAGTGAGCCAAACATTTGACTGCACCTAATTGCTGCCCTGTCATATGCATGTGTGAGCATCCAAAGAGTAAAGGCACCCTTAACCAGCAGTCATCTCTCTCTCATTATTTCTGAATATCTGGCCCAAGTGGTGTTCTGGCCGACACTTAGGAGTGAACTGGGTGAAAACCCTGATCCAGAGCTTGGATATAGTCCTATTCTGAACTCTCACCTACAGAACCAGTATCAGTGAAACAGCTGTGAGACAACATCATGACATCCATTGTTGTTTCTACTTCTTCATCATCTGAGGTTTAGCTCGTCATAGAGCAATGGGTCAACCTCAGAAAGAGCTGCAATCAGAATGGAGCTGGCTCTGTTCCCTTTTTGTCGAGCTGAGTCGATCACATCTCGTGCTTTCTCCGCCTTGATTTTGGATTTGATCGACTGCATCTCCTCATCATTTATAACTTTCTGCTCCAGGAGCCTATCCAGGAGCTGGTTCAGGTTTTCATCACTTACTCTCCGGATGAACTCAGTCCTGATGGTGAACAGTGTCTCTGCTGCAGAGGCTGGGCTTTGTGCAGGGGCCCGGCTCTCTACTACAGGGACCCGGTGCTCTACTGCAGGGGCCCGACCCTCTGCAGGGGCTCTGTCCACTCTACGGATAGCAGTTTGCAGAGTTTCTTTGATTGGACCTGGAAAACCCCCCACAAATAATACATTAAATAAGTCAAATATTTATCTATGACAACATGAAGTTCACAGGTAAACAAATGACATCATGAAACCCCAATTTTGAAAAAGTTGAGAAGCTGAGTAAATTTGAATTGTAACAACTCAGTGATTTACAAAATCAATTTACAACATTAGTCCGACTAAATAAAGCACAAAGACATTGTATTTAAAGTTCCATCTAATCACCTTCATGAAGCTTGGCAAAAGTTCAAGCAGGAAGACAACTCCCTCACTTTCTTCATTAAGTAATAACCACCCTCAGCATTAGCATGCTTCTGTCAGGTGTCTCATATGAGAGGGTGTCTATCTCAATCCAGCACTAAGCCAACCAGGGCCTCACATTTCCCCCATGCTCATTTATGCAGCCTCAGAGTACATCCAGCACCTGGCATCTCGCTCCATCCTCACAAATCACTGAGATCTTTGCCCAACAAAGCACTGATACAAGCATGCTTCTTAACAGCTCAACCTTCGCCACCACCAGTGTCCAATAGTTGACCACGGTGGAGGCTAATCACCACAGACTTATTCATGACTGAAGGCACTTCATTGTTTTAGTACTGAAAATGGAATTATTTTAAAATTGTGCATGATGTTCAGCAGGAGTGGGTAGCTTTAGTTACCATTATATATTTAAGATAAACTGTAAGAAGTACTACTTTATCTAGAGAGCCAAACACATTATTCTGGCCTATTTGGGTATTTTATGGTAAAAGTTACAGCATATTTATTGGTTCTTTAAGTTTGTTTCTCTTCCTTTTTTCTATATTCACAAATTAATAACAGGAAGCTGCACTGAAAACATTGTAGTCATTTTTTTCTCTGTCTGTCAGGAAATGCTGCTATATTCACGGCTTTTATTGTGAGATTTCTTACATGAACAAATATCTTTTTCTCGTATTTTGAGCTGATTAGGGGGGGTCAATTTTCAGGGATGAGAGAACCAAATGTGGGCCCTGTGTTGTCAAATGCAAGGTACATCTCATTGTATGAATAATCCCCAGAGATTTATCCCAGGTGTGTCTGCCCTGAAATTGAAAGTAAAAGTCTTTATCTGCATTGTTTCAGTTAGTGGGATGAGATATGATTAGATAAATGGTTGCATGGGGATGCAGCAGGTTTGTCCTCATGCCTCACAGCAAGAGGGTTGCTGGTTTGACTCCCAAACTCAGGTGAGAACTCTCTGTGGGGAGTCAGCACATTATTCTTGTGCATGTATTAGTTTTTTCAAGAGACTCTGGTTTTCTACCACAGATCAAACAAAAACAGAAGTAAGGAAACATTTTAACCTGTCAGGACCTTCTTTAACTCTATCCACTCTCACTGAAATTACTTCATGTACAGTATTTAATCCTTGAGTCTCCCCCTTTCTTGTTGCCAGATTGTGGCTCAAGTCATCCTATCGTTTACTGTTTTAAGAGAAATTAAGAATATATCCGCGTTACATCGGCAAAACTGGCCGATGTTGAATACTTTGAAATGGGCTAAAATTGGCAGATTATATCGACTGGCCAATGTATTGGTTGGGCCCTAGTAGCATGTGTCCTTTTTAACTCTGGTGTGCTGGGGGGGCAGCACATCCAAGAAGGACACATCCAGGATTGAAAAACTGATCAGGAGGGCTGGCTCTGTGGTTGGCATGAAGCTGGACTCTTTGGTGACGGTGGCAGAGAAGAGGACATTGGACAAACTGCTGATCATTCTGGATGATGCCAATCACCCTCTACACATGGCCATCAACAACCAGATGAGCCTGTTCAGCACAAGACTGCTCCTCCCCAAGTGCGGGACCAACAGACTGAGAAACTCCTCTGTTCCTCAGGCCATCAGACTGTATAACTCCTCAATTGGGAGGATGAGGAGTAACAGGAAGACAGAGGATGGGAAGGAGCAGTAGTGGTAGCCTACAAGAATTATCTATTATCTTTTATTTTTCTTTTATTTATAATATAGAGCAACTGGAATCATAATTTCCCTGAGGGAGCTTTCCCAAAGGGATGAATAAAGTACAATCTAATCTAATCTAAATGTTCTCATCTTGAGAATTGAAACCTTTGATTTTTTTTGTTTCTTCCACTTACACTGCCTACCATCCAAGAATATAACACGGTGGAATTTGCATTATTTGTTGTTGTGGTCCCAAAACCATATTTTCACAGAAGTCACATTCACACTGCTGCTTCAAGCCGATATTGTGATATTAACGCCCCTGTGACGTTTCAACTCCACTGTGACCATCACAGTGACAGAATTGGGGAAACAAGGGATCCCATCTTTGCTTCCTCTCCAGAGAGACTAACAGAGGAGTGGTACTGGAGAGTGGTGAGCAGGAAGACCGTGAGTGAGTGTTCATGTAGGGATTGGCCATGTCACCCATGCCTTTGTGCAGCATGTACTCACACAGACGTTATGGCCTCACAAAATGAATGTGAATGTCTGGAGGTGTAAATGTAATGGAGCATCAGCACGGCAGTTTTGTGTAACAGCACTGTGAATTTGGCAAAGACCCAAAACTAACATTACATGCTCACAGCACAATTTCAGTGCTAAAATAATGAGAAGCTCTCTCTGACCAAACATTACAATCTGTCTTTTGTCTCTGATCCGAGGCACTGATCCAATAATCAAACCATAGTTTATTATTTTCATATTTGATATCTGTAACACTGCATTGTCTGTACCTTCCTCTGATTCACAGTGTGGGAGCTGCAGCTGACACAAAGCCCCCTCTGAACTCTGGATGTCGAACAGCCCAGCAGCCTCCTTGCCAGTTGACTGGAGGAGGTTCTCGTCCAACTGGATGGTCTTATCCTGAAGCTCCGCCTCCCCTTCTGCGACAGACACCAGTCCAGTCTCAGCACACTGAACCACACCTTGACCAGGACACCTGGAACTATTAACACCAACAGGCATCATGAAACTGAAACTGATGAATGTTGAGTAAAATTGGTATTTGTCGTTCTATTGAATGATTTGGAAAAAATCAATCAAACAACTTGTATCTATCTCATAATAACGTATTTGAAGAAACAACAGGAAATTTTTATATTCATTATCCTCTTTCTCCTCAAAAATGTACCACAATGATAACTGAAATATTAAACTGATGAGTGAGATTTCTTCTTGAAACTTCATTGATTTTTCCACCTGTATTTGACACAGGGTCTTGGTGTCACAATAAGGAGGATGTTTTCAGGGTTCTGGAGTTAACTTGCTCACATGTGCTGCTTCATTTGTGATGTTTAACGAACACAGTTTCATAAAGAATGAGAAAATTCAGTATCCCTTAAAAGTTAAAGAAGGTCCAAGTCAGATATGGTCATTTAAAATCAAGTTGATGAATCATGAAGTAAGCTGTTGAACTGTTTTTGATATGTCAGAAGATTACCTGTATGTAGAGCCAGTCTGCTCAGGTGAGAAGGATGATGGAGCCTGTGGAAAAAAGGTCAAAGTTCACCATTTTAAAGCAAATACCAACTCCCCTGGGAATATTTTAAGTGATAAAATACTGAATTCAAACTTTTGTGCTCAAATTACATGCAAATTAGTTGGAATTTGCACCAAAATAATCATCCATCCATTATCTACAATGCTTATCCCACTCAGAGTCACAGGAGGCTGGAGCCCGCTGACATTAGATTAAAGCAGGGTACATCCTGAGCCGGTCGCCAGCCAATTACAGGGCCACATAGAGAGACAGGCAACCATTCACACTCACACTCCTACCTAAGGGCAAATTTAGAGACACCAGTTATCACAACAAACATGTTTTTGGTCTGTAGGAGGAAATCAGAGTGTCCAGAGAGAGGCCACACATGCATGGGGAGCGCATGCAAACTCTGTAGTGCAGTAATATATCATCTGTTTCGTGCTGACTGTTTCAATTCTCACTGGATCATCAGAACACACAACAGCTGATGCAAAGGCTGTTACTGTGATATCATGAGGGAGATGGAAATGTAGAGTGCAACTTTGGTTTTATTGTGTTTTTATCATCAAGCCTCACACTTTCCAGGAACTGATCCTTAATAAACTGCCTTCCTCCATGGTAACCCCACAACTTTTAACAACTTCTCACACTTTAATCCCTTTGGAAAAAAAAAAACTTCAGAAGAATGTTCAACAATCCTGATTTTGTCTAACATTAGCTTTCCATGTCCAAAATACCTTTATCATTACCATTATATTTTGAATGACTTTAAATGAATTTACACCACAAAATCACATTCTCTTCCTCACCTTTTCATCATCAACAATGGGATGAAGCTTTTCTGTCCCCTCCTCTTTATCTGATGAGGAAAAGTGTGTCGACTTAAGGGCTGTAACACAAAAGAAAAGAAAAAGCTAAGCTGAGAACATTTGCTCATCCTAGAATTTGACATACACAGTATGAAGGATTGATTTAGGAATGCAGAAATTTCAATAATACTCAACATTTTATTTGTTCATCTGCCCTGATCCACTGTTCTCCAATCCTGCAAAGAATCAACAAAACCCCAAAGTCATGGACCTGATTTATAATAATCTATTGTTAATATTTTCTTGTGCATATCCTTGTTTATTTCTTGTGCATATCCTTGGTTAGCAGAACAAACAGCAGATAAAAAGGCCTGTCTTAAATCTGTCACTGACCTCACACTCTCCAGTCTGGACCGTGGACTCAGTACGAGTTCATGCAGCTTCCCTCCTGAATCCTGGATCCTGTTTCCTCTCAGGTCCAGCTCTCTCAGATAGGAGTGCTTAGTTAAAAGAGCTGAGGCCAGATTAGCACAGCTGATCTCTGACAAACTGCACCAACACAGCCTGAAAAAGGAAATTACTTCACTCATTTTGTGCCCCACTAACTTAATTGTTGAATTACTGTAAAATTGAGTAAAACAAAACCTTCTAACGGAGGCTTGATTAAAACTCCATGACAGAGAAATTTGTGCATGGGAAAATTTCAAAGATAAAGTTGCTTTGCAAATTATTCTTAAGTATTGTTAGCTGATCAACAACAATATTAAAGAACACAACATTTTTGTGCTCTGTAATATTGGCAACATTTTTGTGTTCTTTAATAGTGGCATTTTTTAGAGTTTGAAGATGAACTAACATCATAGTACTTCCCTCAGAGACTGTGTGGACTCTGAGCATTTCAGAAGTCTCATTGGGTTGACTGAATTCTACAGAAAGAACTCTTAGAGGGTTTTACCTTTTCATGACAAAAAAGTCCCCCTAAACCCATTACCCCCCTCCCAACATTTCTCTTTGTTTTGAACAAATTACACATTTAAAATATGTACGCATTACAGTTTATTGACCTCAGAGTTTCCAGTCTGCAGTTTGGACTCTCCAGAAAATCACACAGAGACTTCACTCCTGAATCCTGCAGATCGTTGAGGCTCAGCTCCAGCACTCTCAGATGAGAGAGGTTTGACTTCAGGGCTGAGGCCAGAGAAGAACAGCTGATCTCTGACAGACTGCAGTCACTCAATCTGGATGAAGAATTAATGATAAAATAAGGTTTACAGCACAATTAAATTAATGGCTCACAATTCTCAAGGGCTTCACAACACATAACACTCCTACAAAGCCACAGCCAGGAGTTCGCCTTCTCGGCCTCCTCTCCCAGTTCCTTTACTGCTTTCCGCAGGCTTGTCCCCGTCATCCCAGCACTGCGGAGCAGCTGAACGGCCGACTTAATGACAAAGCCCCTGCTTCCGACCTCCACAGGATGTACCCTGGCTTTCCAGCCAGTCTCTTGGCACTCCGCTGCCAGCTCAGAGTACTTGAGGTGTTTCTTCTCGTGGGCTGCTGTCATGCCCTCTTCCCAGGGGATAATGAGCTCAATCATGTGGACTGATCTCTCCATGGCAGACCACATGACAATGTCTGGTCTGAGAGTGGTTGCTAAGATCTCCCTTGGGAATACCAGCCGACTTCCGAGGTCTGCCAGCATTTGCCACTCCTTGACTGGTCTCAGGATGGTCATTTCCTGTGCTGGTGCTCTACTTGTTTCGCCTGGCTTGACAAAAGCAGCTAGCGCAGGCCTTGCTGGTTCCAGGGTGCGGTTTGCTGCCACCCTGCATCCTTCCAGGAGCTCTGCCAACTTGGCTAGCACTTGGTCGTGGTGCCATCTAAAGCGTCCCTGGGTCAGTGCCACCTTGCATCCTGACAGAATGTGCTGGAGGCCAGCCTTGGTGGTACTGCACAGTGGACAGCCTACCTCGCTCCCGAACCACTGCGTAAGGTTCCGGGGGCATGGGAGTGTGTCGTCAGCTGCTCTGACCAGGAAGCTTATCCTGTTTTGCAGTGTCCTCCAGATGTCTGCCCAGCTGATACGCCTCTGCACAGTAGCCTCCCATCATGTCCAGGCTCCTTGGCTAATCTGGAATATAGCCTTTATGTGGAAGCGCTAGTGTGTGTGCTTAGCTAGTAGGGTGTAGTGATGCGTCCAGCGCAGTATGCCAGAGAGACGTTGCATGTAGAGATGCATGTGATCCCCCTCCCTTAGTTCCTGCCGCTGGCCAACCCAACTTGGGTAAAGGAAGCCGAGCGCGCAAGTCTTCCTGGGTCAGTACATAGCCTCTCCCTCACCAAGACTCCTACTGCGCCTCCTCGTGGCCACACACAGTAACTGGGTACCGCGAAGTCCCAGGCCAAACAGTAGGGGATCTCGGAGCAGCAGTGGGCCCCAGAGGCATGGCGCGCAGGCCCACTGGTGTGTGGACATGCCCTGGCGCCTGCCAACCATTGCCCCAGCTATGGGTAAATAGCATGGGCAGATGGAGCTCATAGCCTTGGATGGCAACCCATCTAGGAGAAGGGCACTCTGAAGAAAAACCTGGACTGCGAGTAATTGCGCCCCACAGTCCGTTATCAGCATTGTAAAGCCAACCATGGAGAACAAAGTCATCCCAAATCCTATACTTCCAGCGGCGGGAGTCCGCAAGAACACCGCAGTGGATGGTGGTGCTGGCCCTCCTCTTGGAGGGAACCATGATGACAGGACCTTAAACCCGCAAGGGCAGGTCCTGTCTGATCACAGAGCCCGTCCACTGCACTCATGCGCTATCAGAGACCATTTGTTATGGGAACCTTCAATGCATGTACAGTGAGAGAGGAAGCGAGGTTAATAGAATTAGCACTCTGTGCTCAGGAACAGGGTGTGGAGATCCTGGGGATCCAGGAACACAGAAGAGTGCACACTGATGACCGGATCGTGTATCACAGAGTGGAGAGATACACATTCATCTCTGTATCTGCTTGGCAAAACGGCTGCAACTGGTGGAGTTGGGCTAATGCTTGGTTCCAGGGCACGTAAGGCTCTCCAACGGGTTTACCATCACACCAACAGAATCCTTACCGCAGAGTTCGCGGGCAACCCAGCAACAACTGGCATAGCTGTGTACTCACCCACCAATGCGGCACCACCTGAGGAAGTGGAGAAGTTCTTTGAGGATCTTGCCACAGTTGTCCGAGATGTCCCAGCACACAACTTTCTGGCAATACTTGGGGATTTCAATGCAAGGCTAGGACCAGAGGACACACCCTTTCCATACCACGACTCTACCAACCCCTATGTTGCACATCTCAAAGCCCTTCTTATTGAGAACGATCTGCTCGCAGCAAACGCCCTGTTCCAGAAAAGAATGGGCACGAGGTGGACATTCCAGGATCGAGCCACAGGTATACTACGCCAGCTGGACTACATACTTGTGAGGAGAAAATGGGGAAACTCCATCTTAAATGCTGAACCATACACCACCTTCGTCTTGGTCGGTTCAGACCATCATGTGGTCTCTATGAAGGTGCAACTGAGCCTCAGGGTTCCAAAGCCCAGTCCCAAGATCCTGAGAGACTGGAAGGCCTTTGCATCCGATCCTGGCCTTCAAGTCAGGTATACGGAGGAGGTCAGGAGGAGATTCCAGCAGCTGGACAGGGGGGTAGAGCCCAGCAGCGAGTATGGGAGATTTGCGGCTGCAAACGAGGAGGCGGCTAGACTGCTCATGCCCCTGCAAGGCAAAGCCAGAGCCCCACTGAGGTCCAAACATCCTGAAGTTGTTGCGGCACGGCATAGGGTGGAAGAGGCACGCCACAACTTCGAGCGTGAACCAACCCAGCAGAATCTGGGAAAGCTGAAGGAGGCCAAACAGCTTCTTTTCGGGACCTACGATGCCATCAAAGGGAAAGAACTTATGGAGAAGGTGCAAAGGGTGCAAGCTGCGCAGGGAGAAAAACAGTATGGGGAAGGCTGGAGGGTCATCAATGGCATGACAGGGCGGAAGAGGACCAAAGAGGGACAGGTTGAGGGACACACCCCTGAGGAGAGGGTGGCCACCTGGTTCCACCACTTCCAAAGTCTGCTTGGAACAACTGTCGATGCAGTCGAGGAAGACATACCACCTGTCCTCCAGAACCTTAACATTGATGACGGACCCTTCACAGCCAACGAACTTGCCAGGGCAAAATCCTTGTTGAAAGCTGGGAAAAGCGCTGGGCCAGATGTTATATCCCCAGAGGTCATAAAGAGCTGTGATCTTGATGACATCATATTGGATTTTTCAAACCTCATGCTACTGCAAAACAAGCAACCTGAAATATGGTCTCTGTCCAACATCATCCCCGTGCCAAAATCAGGGGACCTCTCAAAGCCTGACAACTACCGAGGCATCAGTCTGACATGTGTCACTGCAAAAGTATACAACCGCATGATGCTAAACAGGATAAGGAGCGCCATCGACCCTCACCTGAGGGAGAACCAAAACGGCTTCAGGGAGGGGAGAACTACCACTGCCCAGATCTTGGCACTGAGGAGGATTATTGAGGAAGTGAGGAAGGACAATCTATCCGCAGTCATGTGCTTTTTTGATTTTAAAAAGGCATTTGACTCGATCCACAGAGGTACGATGGTTAATATCCTTAGAGCCTACGATGTTCCTCCCAACCTACTCTGAGCGATAGAGACCACGTATGCAGGTACAAGGGCTGGGGTAGTGACCCCAGATGGCAACAGTGGGGAGTTTGACATCCTGGCAGGGGTGATGCAAGGGGACACACTAGCCCCATTCCTCTTCATCATAGTCCTGGACTATGCGCTCAGGAAGGCCATTAGTGGAAGAGAGCAGGATCTCGGCTTCACCCTTACACCAACGAAGTCGAGACGACAGCCCGCAGTGGTCCTGACAGACCTTGATTGTGCAGATGACATCAGCCTGCTCTCCAACAACATTTAGCAAGCACAGGAACTCCTGAACAGAGTGGAGCTAGAGTGTGCCAAGGTTGGCCTTCGGCGAAATGCCAAGAAAACTGAGGTCATCACCTGCAACATCTCTCCCGAAC
Source organism: Scarus forsteni (assembly GCA_036419115.1). Lineage (NCBI taxonomy): Eukaryota > Metazoa > Chordata > Actinopteri > Labriformes > Labridae > Scarus > Scarus forsteni. Next base: position 176,431 of record JAZDUH010000086.1, read on the forward strand.
ATCAACCGCTGACTACAATCGGAGGGGCTGTGCTGAAAGAGGTTGAGGACTTAAAGTACCTGGGCTCATGGATCAGCTCAACCGAGCAAGACCTAAAAGTAAGGAAGGCACTTGCATGGAGCGCGCTGAATGGTATGACCTGCATATGGAACTCCACCCTACCCCACCAAATAAAACTTAGCTTCTTCTTTGCTGCAGTAGAAACTGTTCTACTCTATGGCAGTGAATGCTGGACCCTGAAGCTGACCCTGCAGAAATCTTTAGACGGGTGCTACACCAGGATGCTGCATGCGGTACTCAACATCAGCAAGGACGCACATGTTCCCAACAAAATCCTGTACAAAGGTATTCCAAGGGTGAGCGACAAGGTAGCAGCCAGGAGGATGAGACTTGCAGGACACTGCCAAAGGCACAGAGAAGTGACAGCCTCCAAACTGGTTCTATGGGAACCAACACAAGGGCACCGGTCACGAAGATAACCCACATTGACCTATGTGGGGGTACTGAAGGAGGCTCAAAGTTCCAGCGAACTGGCCCGATGTATGGAAGACAGTGATGACTGGAAACAACGATGGAAGGCTCGTCTGTGGACGACCTAGAGAGCTCCTGCTCCACCCTGGTGATCTCGTCCACCACCATGGTCTCCTGCTGCCTCACACCACATTTCAATATTGGTAACTCCAACAGTGTCCAATATAGTAACTAATTAGATTACCCGCTACTGGAAAAAATAATTTTGTTAGTAACGCCTTTATTTGTAATGTCGCTATGCCCGCAACATGAAGAAGCACAGCAACATGCTGTACTTTTATGTATCATTGACATCACAGAGTATCGTAGATGATTTTGTATCTTTGTAAATACTTGTGCCAATGTTTTGGAAAATCAAATAGAAATAAGCTGTCTGTTTCAGTCCAGCCTTGAATTTGAAAATGATTTCACAGGGAAATGAGTGATGTGCAGCGTGACATATATATCAACTTTCCTCAAGTTTTCTGAAACAGAAAAAACTGACAAAGGATCCAATTAATACTTTTAAGTGGATAAAATACAAATAGGATAGTAAGAAT